>VZSC01012844.1:29571-47454 GCA_013398225.1 Steatornis caripensis | reverse complement strand
GGGGGCGGGTGGAGGCAGCAGAGCCCACCCGAGAGCCCGGCCGCGGGCACGGAGCCGGAGCCGAGAAGGCGTCTGCTCTTGGGGTGGCGTTTAGGGGCGCTGGCCGGGTTTTGTGGCCCCGCGTGGCCCTGAGACTTTGCAGTAACCTCCCTGACCTTGGCGTTTCCTTGGCTGAACGTTCGCCTTCTCGGCGGGGACCTGGGCACGCCTCGCGGCTGATTGGTGTGGTAGGGTTGTCTGCCTCTGGTACAGACTTCTGCTTTTGTAGTGAGTTACTCACGTTAAAAAAGAACATTGCTCCTTACTTGAACGCTCCGTGGAGATCTGTAATGCTTTTTGGCAATAAATTTTATTGTCCTTTGAGGATGTTACAAGTAGTATCTTCGATTCTCATTCCCAACCTAACTGCCTTTGGAGAGGCATCTCACATGTTGGCATTAGCAAAGCGTTTACATTACCCCTAGCAGATCAAAGAATGAATCAACCTGATAAAGCTCTGTGAGCCTGAACTGTTACAACAAGCCTCATCTTTTGACTTCAGCGTGACTGGTTTTTACCAAAGTTGGTAGGCACGTGGAAGTTCACCTGGTAGGTCTGTCGAAAAGAATGCCTGGAGATAGCCACGCCTGAGCCAGAATCATTTATACTGTTCACCTTGAATTTCTAGGAGGGTCAGCTGTGGTCCTGTGCCTTGCGTTATCACTCAACATCTTCTGTAACAGCTAGCTTTGGAAATAAAAATGCAGGGAACAACTGGTAATAAGCCTCTTTTCTCTCTCTGTCCAAGTTTCCAGAGCAAGTGTGAAGAAAAGCTCTTCCTTCAGCCACAAAATAAAGGAACGATTTATTGGAAAATAAATTAATATTTTTCAGGTATTTAAATAAAGGAAATTCAGCTGACTCACTTTTTGCAACAGAAATAGGTCTTAAAGTGGGATTTGACTGGGGAAATGCGAACAGATGCTTGACCTCGGGGGAGATGTTGAATCTGAATCAAGTAGTACATGAAAAGGGGGGAGGAGTAAGCAAACAGTCCCTGAGATGGGTTTAATTTTTTCACTATTACTTCCTGCCTGTTAGGATGCTAATCTGACCTTTCTAAAATCACTAACATTAGAAAACATGGCGGAAAAAAGACTAATCCACGTTTTGGATACAAAGAGATAAAATTCACTAATGACCTAAAGATAGATGTTACTTTAAATCATCTTCAAATGACAGGAAAAAATTATAGTAAGAAAATTCAAGATTTCCAAACAGCATTCAAGTAAGGGGTAATGAATTGGATCAAATCAGTTCAAGTGGCAAAGTTATTAATGGATTGCACTGGTTACCTGGAAAACTGCTGCTGAATTTTTATCCACTCCACTATCTACTCTATCTTTTCTGAGATAAAACTGAAGTATCCAGCTTCTTGAAAGGTTAAATGTGCTCTTAATACTGTTGTTGATCTCTTCCAGTCTCTAAAGCCTTGGGTGTAGCTCAGAGCAAAATAAAACAAATACTTGCAAAACTCTGTCGTTTTAAAATGTATTATTATGTGTAATAATGCCTAAACTATCTGATATCATTCCAGGTCTCTCGGTAATGCTTTCTGCTTTACTGGAGAACTGTAAATGTCCCTCCCTGCGCTGACTAGAAACTTGTTGGCCTTTGCCTCCACAAGTAATTAGAGCTTTTGTGTCTCCTTTTTTTTAATGCCCAAAGTAAGATTCTTTGTAGTCTGGATTTTCAAACTGTGGATATTCTGCTTTGTAAAAAACAGTCCCCTCTAACATGTTTCACACTAGTCATGATTGAAGAGGTTTGCCTCTGTTTCTAGTGCATTCTAACTGCCAAGATATTGGGCTTAAAATCTGTCACTGGGTCTCTATGAACTTGTCGGAAGGCAGGCTTAAATAGTTTGGAGGGAAGTAGGATAGGAGAGGAAGCTTTCATGGATGGAAAGTAGGAAACATTTCTACAGCAAGCTTAAAGAAACATTTATGTGGAAGCTTTGACTCAAAAAGGCAGCCTTTTGGAGCTTTTCAGTGGTTTGAAATGCAGCATTTGTGTACATACCTGCTTGGGAAAAGTTTAGTTTTGATTGAAGAGCAGCCTACTGTGGTTTGGCTTGAACCTGCCATTTTAACCATTTTAAGTGATTTATAAACAATGGCAGCCTGTAAATCAAAATCAGAGCATCCATACACAATTTATTCCTATTTAAAAAGAATAAAAAAGTAAAAATCACATTCTTGGTCGAATTACTGAAATCACTACACATAACAAGTCTGAACTGTCAAAGAAAGTGGGTTCCAGGAATGAAATACTTTAAAAGCTTAAGAGAGATCAGGTACAATGAAAATGAAAGGCAATGCCAAGATAGTGAAAAATACCATCTTTGCTCTTTTATTCACAGCTATGCTAAGCTCACTGAAGATGCCATGAAGAGAAGGAAAATTGAAATTGTACTATCTGTTCATCATGTATTGTGTTCTCTCCAGTCTGCAGCTATAACAGCATGGATGAATAGTGACACCTCTGCTTCTATGGAAGAGAAAAACAGAGTAATTTAGCCAGTAGCTATGTTGCTTCAGCACTCAAAATTAATTTTGTTGTTAAAAAAGCTTTCCTTTGTTTTTATTCTCTTAAAAATTAGCATTTTAATGGCAAACAATTCACTGATACACTTTGTCATTTTAACAGTCAGATACTTTGCCTTTTCATATGTCCTTGGCATCTATTTAATCATGTGAAAAACAAAGGAGTAACAGGATCTTTTTCTCTACATTGCATAATGTACATTCCACTCTGAAAGGTAAAAGAAAAAATGGCTTAATGGGGCATTGTCTTTCTGTAGTTTTCCTATTATGTCTGATTTATTTAGAGGCTACTCTAAATCTGTTGGAATTCAAAGTGAGGCTTTGAACGGAAGAATTACTATTGTTTAAATATTTGAAGTTTTTCAGTGGATTCTGCTTCTGAGGTTTGAACTCTTCCTCCTTCTTACTACCAATTTCTATTGATAGAACTTTTTCAGAACAAATCCTGGCTGCCACCCATGTTTGCAGGGCTGATGGCTTTAAATGATGCCATCAGTAACATCTGGGCAGCAAAGCCCTTCCAGTTGTTTGCAGCTGAGTTCCCAGTTGTCTTCTTATTACCTGAGAGCACAGTGGATCTGTGTTATTCTCGTCTTTGTTACTCCTCATGGCTAAAAGGTGTAAAAAGTCATTTTTATCTGTAAGACAAGAGCATAAAACCCTAAAAAGTCGAAGCAAGTAGATTGATTGAATGAGAGGAGATAATTTTCTAAATGACCATATTGGTGAATAGAAGACGTGACAAGTATTTTTGTTGTCATTTCATTCTTCAGCTGGCTACTTTGACAATCTCACCTTGCATTCATTAAGCAATCTCTACTTAGCAGTATTCATCCCGTCAAAACAGTGTACAAAATTTCTGTGTAGACAGAAAAAAAAGCCTTGTAGAAGCAGGGTAAATAGTCCTTCATTTTACAGGAAAGAATATGTCTGTTTCTGTTTCTGCTTTTCAAGCAAAAGAAAAGGTATTTTATTGTGCACTCTGATTTGTTGTTCTCTACTAAGAAAATTTGAACATTCTTGCTGGTGCTGATACTGAATCTGAGAAGGAGCCATATTTGTTCTGGGCAGCTGACAGATGTCAGGATGTTAGTGTTATCCCCACTCTTACTTGTTGTGAACTACAGAGACTGCGAACATGATGGGTTAATATAAAGATTCAACATATGTTTTTACTTGCATAGCAAAGCACAGATATTACGGTAATATACAGAGGACTCAAAGGTCTATATGCATCTTAATGCAAATAAAAATCAAGTCCAAAATGTATACTACACTACTATTAGAACATAATAAAATAATTAAAGTGTATGGCAAGAGACTTTGTTACAGTTAACCAAATTCTGGAAACTTGCAATAAAGAGGCTAAAAGAAGAATTATAATATTTGTATCCAGTCCTCAGGTGGAAATCAATTTCACCATAGCTACTCCTCTCTGAAGGGTATTCCTCAGGTTTCCAGAAGGTTTGTTTTGTTTTGTTTCTGGAAGAAGGTTTGTTTTGGGTTTTTTTGTTTTCTAAGTTTGTCATGCAGAGTCATGCGGTGTCTCACCTAAGATGTTTGCTTAGAAACACAGCAGTGGCTACTTTTTTACCTGGTTAAAAACAGGTTTGGTTTTGTTGGCATCACTGCAGAGGCTCTAATGGCATTACCAAGAGCAGCAATGGCAGAACATGAAAAGCCTTATTTTCTAGCCAGTGCTGTAAGATAACGGCAACGCATGCAACTTCAGTATAAGGAAGGATGAGAGAGAGGTTACTTTTTTATTTTAAACAGACCTGACAATGTTTAAAAATTTTCTGTAGAAGCTCATGAACATTTTGTCATGAACAAGTGTCTCTGTGACTTGAAGGCCCTGTATTTAGCCTGGTAAAGAACTTGCAGAGAAAGTTTGATTCAAGCATTTGAATTTCAGCACATTCTCAAGGTAGAAAACAATGTTTTAACAAAAACAAGAGCTAAATAAGCTAGTTTAGCAGTGGAGTTACCACAGACAATGCAGAAGCAAGCTCCAGTGCTGATCATAATCTGTGTAGCCACCCAATGTACTGTTGATGTGGTCACAAAAGATTTTATCAACAGGAAAATATTTAGCTTTGGTTTAAAAAAGAAGAGTTAAAAGCCTCAAATCAACCTCTCTCCTCCTAACTTTTAAGTTCTCCAGCAGCAAAAATCGTTTGACTACAGTAATAGACAAGACACTCCAGAAGAATCGGATTGAATGCTGAGATCTTACCTTTGGAGTTGTAGCTGGCACAGACAAATGAGGAATGTTCAAGACAGAGTAAAAACTGTTAGCAGGGCAAGACAGAACCAAGTCAAGAAAAAGTACTATTTTCATTGACAATATTTAATATCTTACCACACAGTGGTAAGAAAAGACAAACACATGCACAGAAAAATCAGTGAAGGTAGCAGGAATTAAATGGATGAGATAATCAGAAGTGGATAGTGCTTGCAGGATTTTACAGTGGACCACCAGAAAGAGGAGATGCAATCAGTTTTTATGTGTTAGCCATTTAGGATGTTGTTCAGACCTACCAGGCAGGGTATTTAGCAACTGAGGGAGCAGAGGAAAATAGTATTTCTAAATAGATAGTAAAGCACTTTTTAATTTGGAAGTAAAGTACTTTTTAATTTTTGTAAATTAAGTGCTATAAAACGGGACTCGGATTTTACAACTGTTTCTTTGCCATCAAGATATTCAGAATGACATCTTATAATTGATCTTGGGTGTGACTGAGCAGCACATATGCACTATTATGTAGTTCCCATTTCTTTGCTGTAGAGTTACTCTTAAAAGACCAAACATCAGTCAAACCATTCATGTTCTGTAGTAAATGTTGTTTAAAGCAGGCTAAAAGAAATGGGAAACACATTAAATGAGAAAATAGCGAAAAGCAAAAGATGTATAATGGCTGCTAAGCAATTAATATTAAACAATAATAAACAACTTATTTTTATTTCTCTGCCTGTTGGAGAATAGTCCAAAATCAGTGATGTTAATGAAAATACTCCACTGAATTCAATGGAATTTTGATCCCCTGGATGGAAAACTAGTATCAGTTGGTTAACAGCTGATGCATCTACTGTACTTACATCCTAAGCCACTGGAGATGAAAAGTCTTTTCTATTTTTAAATAGAAAGGATGATGGATGACACAGAGACTTTCCAATAGGAGCTGCAGAGTGTTAATATTGGTCAGTTACACTCTTGGCAGCTGGAGTCATGTTTCAGGAAAGATGCATTTCTGCCTCCTGAATGAGGCTTTCCAAACAGGCTCTTGCTGTTTGCATGGTAATTCAGCACTTCCAAAAGGTGGTGAAAATACTCAGCAGGACTAATGAGATTTTAGCACGCTACCCGAATAAGTGTGCTTACCACATTTCCCAGGCTGCAGTCAGTGCCTGCTGAGGGGGATGAGAGGTAATGTTCCTTTTTAATTACACACACCCCATGATCGGTGTGAGCAGTGCAGTTGTTCCAGCTTGCTATTTGCAGTTCGGGTAGTACAGGATACAGGGCAGTGTCTCAACCCCAAAGAAAAGGGTGGTACACATGGCTTCCCTAGAAGAAGAGGTAGGAAGAGGTTGGCACGGACACTATAGAAACTGAGATGTCAAATAATTGTGGGAAGTCAGCATTTCCGTGGTGTGCCCCACTCCACTTTGTGTTGTTAAGGAATGCTACACAGTCATTGCTGAAATGTAATATCCAGTGTAACAACATAAAACTTCTTACCCTAAAACCAGTGATACTTCTTCTACCAGCCCAAGAAAATGAGGTGAGAGAGAAAGAGTGATGCAACAAGAGAATGGAAAAAGTGGGTGGTAATGAAGGGAGGAAAAGGATCCCCCAAGGGCATGGAGAAAGTTGATATCCAAAGGTGGTTGTTGTAACACCAAGAGGTTAGAGACCAAGTTCTGGGGCTTATCTCTGCCCCTGGACCTTCATCCTCTTGGGCGATGGGGTGGAGGAGCTGGTCTTGCCTTTCCTTCAGAGAGCGTCTGTCTCTCTGGCCTCTGGCTCTTCCCAATTCCTGTGGACTCGGCTTCACTTCTCTCTGCTTTGAATTGCTGCCTCACCCTTGACCTACATGGCAAATTAAATTATGGATCTAAGACCTTAACTGCCTGACTGCACTGTACCTAATGAACCATTCCAAAAGGCTGTAAATATTTCTAGCTAGAGCTTGGAAATCAGGCATCGGTTTCTGAAATAATTTTCTGCCCGCAGAATTGAGCCCTAATTGCTGTGCATCACGACTTGCTACCAAAAAGAAAAGTTGTTAAAAACAGTTCCATTAAATGCAGTGCAGCTCTGGATTATAAAGATAATTAAGTTTGAAAATGTAATGATCCATATGACACTGAGTGAATAAAAGATATGAGGAATTCCTAATAAAAATACAATCCCCTTAAGATTAAAACTAATTATTTTTTGCAATATAAAGTCACATATTTTAGCCACTAGGCTGTAAAATATTTGCCTGATTCTCTTGGGAAAGACCAGGGTTAAAAAGGCCATAAGAGACTTTTATCCACATAACCCGCAAGCACCATAAACCAACCCAAAGGGCAGAAGGTGCAGTCTGGCTCTGACCAGCATCCTCCCACTGCTCTCAAGCAGGTAGGAGAGCCTGCAAACTGCCCTCCAACATGCTGCAAGTACTGCACGCTTCCAGCAGCTCATGCTGGTTGCAGTTTTAGTAACAGCGCTCCTCACAGCCTGCCAGTATTTTAGCAGTGTTTTCCCGTTATACCCATTTTTAACTATTTTTCTTTGGACGTAGTAGCTTAGAAATCAGAGTCAGACCTTGATCCACTGAAGCACATACATATAGTGGTCATAGTCTAACAAAGAGAATTTCAGCACATGCTTTTTGGATTCAAGACCTTAGAGTCTGCTCACATTTTCCTGACATCCAGAGCCCTGTTGGAAAATAAATGTTGGCCAAATTAAAATCATCCCTTCAAAAAGTTGTCTCTTGCCATCAACTAAATCAAATATGGGGCAGGGAAGAGAGATCCCAGCAGGGCAGTGGTGGGAGGGATGGAGCCGTTTGGGATGAGCAGATGGAGGGAAAGACAGAGCTCACACCCTTGCCAGCAGGACTGGCATTGGGGCTAGGAGCACCGCTGTTCATGCCTTACCCCCCATCAATGCCCACTTCGAGCACTAGAGATCTTTTTTTTTTTTTTTTTAAGGAGAAAAGGATATCTCATGGAGCCTGAATCTAAATCTAAGTCTTTAGTGGAGTCTAAATTCTAAGTGTCACTTGCAAATCCAAAGCGTCACTCTTGACAACAAAACAAAGTCCCAGTGCTTCCCACAAGAGTGCTGGGCACCTCCTTTCCTTGACCCGTAGCCTGAACTTAACATCACTTTGCCTCAATATACATCTGATCTATTAATCATTCTGCTTTTTTTCAGATACTCGGTCTTCTCGTTACAATTTGTCAGGACAATGGGGAAAAACAATCCTTTACAGCAGTAAATACTCCCATCCTTTCCACAAACCAGCCTGCTCTCAACACATTTTTTTTTGCAACGGCTGAGCAGGTTAGAGCATGACTGTGCTATATTGTGCAGCATCTGCTCTTCCTCATGTCAGCTGCAGACTCTGTGGAGGTCGGTGGACTCTCACACAGAAAAGACAGCGAAAAGCTAATGAATTCTGCAGTAATCTGCACACAGACATACCATCTTCACTGAAATACCCTTTCTTGTGTGGGCAAAGAAACAGATTTCCAATTTCTGCTGCTGTGGAAAGCAGAAACTTAATCCAGCCAGTGTGCATGCTGTTTTGTTTCACCTAAGGAGAGATCCAGGGTGTTTTCCTCATGGTAATTACAGCTTTGCGAAACCCACATACCTAAGGATGAAGCACATCTAGCTTTGGGAGGAGGCTGGCAGGACTGGTGCTGGGAAAGTTGGCATCAGCAGTCTGCAGTGCAGCTCCTGGGGTGCTGGGGCCGACACAGAGCCTGTGTCTGCAAAGCCACGGGACGTCTGGTTTGTGGCCATAGCTGCTGTCAGGGCAGTCCCCAGTGCCAGCAAAGGCACTGTGAAATGAAGGAAGTGCAGATAGACTTGGAGAAGAGGAAGAAGCTGGAGAGAAAAAAAGCCCCATGTTTGGTCTCATCACTGTACAGACCAGTGAAAAGACCTTTCTGAGCAGAACACAGTGGCAGGATGTAGCAAAGTATATATGTAGGCTTAATTAGTGTAATTTTAAGTGCTAGGTTCAATTTGAAGATTTTTAATTAGCTTTTTGTTTTAACAAGATTCTTTCTGTGTTGAAGTGTGCTGAGATGCAGTTCTATCTGTATCAACAGATTTATGCAAGTGTACATATGTAAGCATATCAAAATCAGACAATACATGAATGGAAGAAAATGTACATTGATTCAGGGCATAAGTATTTTGTTGAAAATCTGTGTCGAAATAGTACAGCATATTCAGCAGCAGTTAAATTGTAAAGATAGACTGATAAAGTCTCCTCACTGTTATATGAAGCATATGCCGTTTGAGGAACAGGAGCATTGATGTGTTATTACACTAGCCATATGAAGTGAAAAAGCCAGCAAAACTCAGTCTCATTTTTAGAATTTAATTTTTGGAAGAATTTTCCACTGCTGAAAGGGAAGCGGCAGTGGGAGGTTTGTGAATGGTCTGGATGATAAACAACTTGAGTCACACACAGTCTGAGGAGACACAGTGGGTAAAATCCATGCCCCTTTGAAGTCGATGGGAGGCTTCGCACTGAATACAAGGGAGCCAGCCTTCACGATCACTGTTTTGGCTTTCTCTGGGATGTTGCAAACACTTTGCAAGTCACACTGTTGGCTAAACAGCCGGAGTGTTGTGGAAGGAGAAGGAAAAGCAGGAGCTACTTTTTCCATTGAAAAATGAAGTCAGAAATATGCACTGATCTCCTGCATCATTCTTCTTACCTGGAAACAAACTTGGGATCCCAGGTTGAAAATTTTGTTGATCAGGTTGAAAATTCTGTTGATCTGTGTGGAGACAGATGTCCTTAATCACCCAGAATAAAGGCATTGCAGAGGGCAAATGAAGTACTTCTTTGAAACCCTACTGCCTGCAGGAAGAGCAATGCTTCATGCATGCGCAGCTGAGGTTGGAAGTCCAGCTGGGACATGGTTCATTACCAGCACTAGAGGGTTTTCAACACTCTGAGAAAAGCCTATCTATTAATCACCACCCCAACTCTCTTCTCCAATACTTCTCAGTATACAATATTCTAGAAATTCTCTTTATTGGGGGAAGCTGTTTGAACAACTTTCAGTAAGTTAGAGAAGTTCAGCTGAGATTGAAGTGCCACCTTCTTTCTGCCGCACAGAGAGGAGCTCTAGGACAATGAAGAAAGATAATTAAGAAAAATATGAGAACAAAGCATTTCAGAAGTTGTGTATGTGCCCGCAGTGGATAAATGGTTTGCCGACCAAGGAAAAATACCTTTGGAAAAAAAAATCCTCATGAAAGTACATTAGTGTAATTTGAATGCCCTTTAACTGTGCACCCAGTCCTTGAAAAAAGGAAGTCTTGGTAGATATAGAAGGAACTTCTGGCATTTCATGTATACACATAAAGAAAATACGTAAAAATGTAAGTCTGAAAAGGCAATGAA
Source organism: Steatornis caripensis (assembly GCA_013398225.1). Lineage (NCBI taxonomy): Eukaryota > Metazoa > Chordata > Aves > Caprimulgiformes > Steatornithidae > Steatornis > Steatornis caripensis. The sequence goes on along the minus strand of VZSC01012844.1, from coordinate 37,217 downwards.
TCTCTCTGCTAAAACTGCCTGTGTCTGTCAGAGATAAGAGGGAAAGAGAAGGGAGAAAGAACAGTATTTTTTTTAAAATTCTTCTTGTAATTCACTTACAGCACAGCACCTACAAAACACTTGCAATGGTTAGGCAGACACTCTGGCAGCACTACGTACTACCCTGACCTCACTGTTTCCTCACTTTTCCCTGTCCTTACAGTTCACTTCCTTTACTGTAAGTACTAAGTTCTTTACCTCAGGTGTTGTTCACAATGACATGCTAACAGGGACCTCTACTCACTAATGCAATACAAATTAATAACCTGCAGTAGTTATTAGCATACTAGTATTCAAATGGTTAAATGTGCCTGTGAAATCCTGGATGAGTGTTTGCTTTGGGCTTTCTACAGCTTGTCTCAGTGGCTTCCACACTCTGAAATTCCCTGTGGTGGCGAAAGCTGCAGGACCCACCACTTGCCTGACCCTCCACTGACCATCGCCAGGACCAGACATTCAGCCTTGTCCTTCATCAGAGAGGAGGAATTACGGGGAAAGATTTGTATTGTTTGACATTTTTGTTTCACCTGAAGAAAGGTGTTCTGGTCAAGCCTACAAAGCTGAGCTCTGTTTCCTGAATTTGAGCTCTGTTTCCTGAATTTTGAAGGCAAAACTTCATAGGAGGATAAATGATGAGCATTTAAATTAGGGTCTTTAAAAGATTTGTAAGAGGGAATAAATGTTCTTGCATGTGCTTTGTCTGATAACATTTGTGATGTCTAAGACACATCTCAAAAGTTATGAGGAATGCTTAGGGACAGGGATAGGTTCTTCCTTTATTGGTTGTATAAACCAAAATTAATTAATTAGACAGATGAGGCCTGCAAATCAATGACAGTACTGGTAACAGACTCTAAATGTTTAGGTAAACCTCTTAATACCTCTCAAGAGTAGAATTTCCAAGGTTGTGTTTCCCTGTAGCGATGAACTCTGTTTCCAACACGATGCAACACATAGATTTGGTGTGCTGCCCTGATTAGGGACTTTTAGGGACTCACTGATTAGGGTGGGTTTTGCAAAGGATAAAAGATGAAAGTTTGTCTTATTTGAAAAAAGGCGAAATAACATACGCTGCACATTGTGAAGTCATGTTCACAAAAAGGGAGCTATTTGCACGCACTTTCACCAAGAGGAGAGAATAACTCAGAGCAGAGGATGCCCAGGTCCTTCCCACTACCCTGAGGGACCAGCAGCAGGATTGGTCTATCCGACCAGCCTTTGCACTTGTACTGTTACCCAGTTTCCTCTCAAGAAAGAAGCCTAATGCAAAGCTGGGAGAGACTGAGAAATGTGTTCACAGATTCTCTGATGTTCTCCAAGTATATTTTCTTAGCTAATTCTTTAATGAGCATTTTGTCAAGGACAACTGAAGTATGCATCTGTGATTCCTCATTAGCTTGACAAATTAATTTCTTTAATAGTCTTCCTGAAAGAAAAACTAGCTTCTCAAGTCCAATTTTCACTTTTACAGTGACACTTTTGGTAGTAAAAGTGTCTTGTTTTTTTCTTTGAAACTCCATAAACATTAAAATGAGCAGTAGGCACTGCTCTGCAAGTACAAAAACCGTCCAAAAAGTTTATTAAGTTTTTATGCCCCAAATCCAGATCATGTCTAATTATTCTCCTCCATCGCACAATGTGTTTGAATCCTTTGCTTCCAGTAATCACCTTCAGAAGAAAGAAAATGCAGTGTTTTTCCCCAGGAAAGCTGTTACAAATGTGTATTATGTAGTTTCCTTTTCACTTTTGTTAAATTAAAGCGATATTTTAAATATCCTGAATAGGAATTTTGTTTGCTTCTCTTATTACAAGGCCTGAAGGAAAAGCAGGAGACGGTCTTATTTCCTTAGCAACAGAGTCAGGTGTGATTTATGCCACTGTGCATCCCTGCAGCTGTCTCCAGGCAACAAACCAACTGCAATGCCAACTCTTGTATGCACAATATACAGAGGGAGCTGAAGGAAAACTCCGGAGCCCAAATAGCTATCTCTGGCATCAGACAGGAGGCAAGACTGAACAAACACGGAATTATCACAGAAATGGAAATCAATCATATAATCTAGGCATCTCAGTTCAGCCTGCCAAATGCTCAGTATGCAAAGAATAATCTATTTTAAATCAGTTAGCGCTTAGGTGACAGCTGTAGATGTGTGTTAATACTTTACCAAGGTTTTGCCTTAGCTTATGAAAGTGGTACCACTGTGTCTGCTGTCCCTGAGCTGGCTCAGCAGGAGTTCTCATGGAAAACAGAGTAGTTGCATAGCAAAAATATATTTTCAGTAATAACTCACTGTTAAATTAGTTGCCAAAGTTTGCCAAACTTCATTTGCCATTTCAAAGCTGTTTCCTGTTTGAAGTAAAGAGACTTCAATCTACAATTGTATCATGTTGGCAAACACTGTGTTTCTAAATAACAACTGTAAAGCTAGTGAGGCTTGCCAAATGCAATCATGACAGATAGCACTGTTTTCCTGAAAAATATTACTGTTTTAGTTAAGGTAAAATTTGCCTTGGAAGCTGAGATTTTGTGAGTGAAAGCTGCTGTTATGCATCAGTCTCCCTGAGCCAATGCTTTTAGGGTGCTTCTGAGGTGCAGAGCTAACACCTGTGGGTTACAAAAAGCAAGGAAGCAAGCACTCCCTGGTGTCAACATTTCATCCCCATCCCTAATTTACTCTTACTGGAAATCCATAAAACCTCTGAAATACCAGTGTTCATTCCACTGCTGAAAACACAGTGGTTTGTGTAGGAAGTGCTGGATTCTGTGACAGTAAAGTCAAGGAGGACCTGCTGACCAATATGTGAGGATGGAGTGTGGAAATGCTGAAATCTCCCCAAGGATAACCAGCCACTGGTGCTGCACTCACACATCACATCCCTGAGCACATGCTTCCCATGCTGGGCCTGATGCAGAGGCAGAGCGAGCAGAGAGCATCACCTCTCCGTGGCCCTTCCCTACCATGTCAGTTTCAGGATGAACTTCGGCCCTGTGAAGAGGGTTTTCTTTCAGTGCTTTGTGAGGTGGAAAACACCGTCAGGCAGCACCTTCCACCCATGTGGCGTGGGTTCAACACCAGCATCTACAGCTTGGAAATGCCAGTAAGCAGAGGAGAAAGACTAAAGACCACAAGAGCATCCCTCATTTTTAGGGACCAGCTCTGAGATTGCAGCAACAATGTGGGTACATGAAGGTCTCTGGAGACTTGGGTGGCTGGCATCAGGTTTGTATCACTACTCCTGGCAGCACCGGTGAGGGTTTATCTCAGCCTGGCTAACCACGGTTAACCACAGTTCCTGCCTTTCCCAGGCAGGAATTTATTTACCCTTAAGCTTCCAACTTTTCACTTCTTGGAGTGCCTCCTAAGCAGTGGTACTCTGAATCCAACATGCCTAATTTCAGCACATTAGGCAATAGCAGGCTTGCCTTATACTTGCAAAATCTTCTGGACCACTTAGGTTTTTTTCACTTGCATATGTTGATGCTAAATGGTTTCCTCCTTTTTTTGGGGGGGGGCTTTTCTTTGGGCCTTATCCTTTCGGAAAAGTAACAGTAGAGTCTTACCGCAGAGTATTTCCTACTTATTAGGTCATCCCCCTTTACCTCATATTTTTGTCCTGATTTTAAGAGCTTTCTTTCTGTAGAGCTTATCTGTGAGAGCTCTCACTTAAAACTTTTTATGATAATCTACCAAAATTCTCATCAGATGGCAGCTGTTCCTTAATTTAAAAAGAGCATAAAATTGTAAGACATAATGTGGACTTTTTTTTAATGACATTTTGTCCTGAAGTAGTAAGTTCTTGCAGTAGCGTAAGCCTGGATTTATGCTCAATATTGGATAAAAAAACCTTTAGGATTTCTTACCTGACTGCAGATATACATTCCTGTTGACCCTGGTTCTGTAGATCAGGTCTCACTGCAATTTTCAACATTTACAAAGAAAATACAATTTATCTTTGAGATCTAATGCAGTACCAAAATCAGGCTTGTTCTCCCAATCCCCCTTTTTAACACAGCATAATCAAACACAGATTTTTACGTCAAACAACAATCCCTCAGGGGTTCAAGAAATGCTTACTGGCCCTATACATACAAAATAGTACAAAACGACTGTAATTTCTTTTATGAGTTACAAAAGAACTTTAATCCTATGAATAGCATCACCAGATCTGTAGGACTAATTGCACGCCTGGTGCTGTCAACAAGCTCAAATATCTTTTTCTTTAATTTGGGATGCAAATTCTGATTCAGTTTTATGGCACGCACCTGTCTTCTGCTCTCTGCAGAGAGGCACGCTGCTTCGCCCTGCAAAATGGCACAAGGTGCTAAAATCGAGAAGCTGATCCTCTTTGAAACACAGGGAAAGGCTGCCTGGGCCCTTAACTGCATGGCCAAAGGGTCGTTAGGTCCTTCTAGAAAAGTGAACCCAAATGTCCCTTTTATGTATGTAAATACATGGATGTGAATAAGGTTTTGCTGGTATAAAACCTCTGCAAAAGGAGAACCAGACCCATGGAAAATACAAACCCATATCGGTAGTTTTAATGCTCACCTGCTTATTATTTCTATATGTAGTTGTACAAATTTGTACATACTTTTAATATGAAGTTTGAAAGGATCACAGTGGAAATAAACTTCCGTATTTTATGCTTTCCCTGGACTGCAGCTTTTTATATTTGAAAGAGAAAAAAAATGGTTCGAGGCACTTGATTTTTTTTTTTGTTTTGTTTTGATACGTCTTCCTTATAGGAGTCTTTAAAGGATGATCTAGAAGTGCCAAAAGTTTTATTATTCATCAGCAGTCTATCCTTTTTATTAGCTATTATGCCTCATGTGCACTTGTTTGCTTCTGGCATGTTCATTTTAAGTGGCACAGCTGTATTCTGGTTTGTTATTTTAATTAAAAGAAGCAATAGTTAGAGGGAAGCTTTTGTCTTAATCTTTTACCCTTTAGCTTGTTCATAAATACCGATTTCTTCAGTGTCCTAGTGAGGCTGTTTATGGTTTTTCACTGTATGTTTAGTGCTGCACAAAGAAGCAGACAGACCATGGGATAATAAAAGACTGCTTTTGACACTGCATTGCATCAGTCCTAGTAAAAATTATTAAATTCCAAGGCCAAACAGGTTGTCAGCGGGTCTGCATGTTGTGGTTCTCTTAGAGGAGTTGGAGGCAGTCTTTTCTGTCTTTATTCTGCAATACCACCCCAGTTCTAGGAGTAAGTGGATGCAAAATAGTAATAACTAAATCCATTACCTGAGAAGCCTGAGAGGAAGGTATCCCTCTCCATATCCTTCCCTCTGCCCTCCTCAAGACTCCTGTAAGAAACCTAAGGTCCACCAGACACTCCTCTGCCCACAAATCCACAGCGACGGTTTATCACAAAGAGAGAGACCAAGAAAACAGTCCTATGTCCGCTTTCTTTCTTGGACCAAACAGGTCAGATGAGAAGATGGCAGACAAACGTTCTCCCTCCCAGAGTGATTCGCTACACCTCAGGAAAGACACAGTGAACAGTCTGCGCTGCTGCACCCTTCGAGGCAGCTCATCATTGCAATATTTATGTCCTGAATCCTACATTTTCTGCTTTTCCTTCCTTTCTTATTGCCATAGAAATGGAAAAGCATCTGTGAAATGCCTATGCTTGACATTTCTGAGATTAGTTTCCAGCCCTGGTACACCTCTTCCAGTAGCAGTTAAGTATGTATGCGCGGATTTGGGTTTGGGGTTTTTTTTTGTTTGGCTTTATTTGGCCTCCCATTGAACTGTGTGGCAGATTTGCAAAATTCTCTCTATGACCATATCTACATGTTTTTTTCCTGACTATTTTTCTCTGGCCTATGCAACTTCAAAAAGTGCCTAATGAAGTAGTCTTGTGTGCCTGTACTCTGCATCGTAAACACACACGTTAGCCCTAGAGGAACAAATTCTCAACCGACATACATACAAAACCCATCTGCAAGAAGTTTTTCCTTCTTTACTCACTATCTAGAAGAGTCATTTCTCATCTCCTGATGAAGCTTCAACCAGCAAAGGATCACAATGACTCCATTTAAAATTTCCCTAAACAGCAATAAAATATTATTAATCCCTGCCTTCTCTCTGGTCCCAGATCACTAACAGTCATCATAAGCACAGCAAACTGGGCTATTTGTCTTCAAGCTTCAGCTTCAGCTCATGCAGGGATAATTTGCTGTTTGATTCTTCAATCAGATCTGCAGACTTTCCATCAGTTGCCTCTTTTATTCTCAACCCACACAAGTCACTAAAATTGTCCTCTTTTAAAAGCAAATATTGTACCTTCCCAGTTACATTTTCATTTAAAAAATAAATCAATAGAGTTTGTAACTGATAACCAGATTATGATTGCTTTTAAGATTCTGGTATCTTTCCCATGAGATAATCTGACAGCACAATAAAATACATCTATTTATTACAAGGAACACGCACACATGCAATCGGCCTGGTTTAAAAGAGACCATAAATGAGATTTAGGCTTTTAAACAGCCTGGATGACTTTCCTTCCTCTTAATTTCCAGCTGCTTGATTTTTGTAAGTCCTTCTTCCTTCAGAAGAGTTTCTAAGAACAATTCAAGACTTTTTAATATATATATTAAAATACAAGTAGTAAGATATAAAATATATTTTTATATATATATATATAAAAAATATATATATATATATATATACAAGTAGGATTACAACCTTGGACTTTAAGAGAGCTAACTTTGGCCTTTTCAAAGACCTACTTGGAGGAATCCCATGGGTTAGGGGTCTAGAAGGTGGAGGGTGGGGCAAGAGAGCTGGTTAATATTCAAGTACCATCTCCTCCAAGCTCATGATCTGTGCATCCCTATGAGTAAGAAATCAAGCAAAGGAAGCAGGAGACCTATGTGGGTGAGTATGGAGCTTACAGAAAAATCCAAAGGGAAGAAAGAAATTTGCAGAATGTGGAACAAGGGACTGGCTGCTTGGGAGGAATATAGGAGTGTTGTCAGAGCATGCAGGGATGCATCAAGGAAGGCTAAAGCCCACTTGGAATTGAAACTGGCAAGGGAGGTCAGGGACAACAGGAAGGGCTTCTTCAAGTACATCAATGGCAGAAGGAAGACTAGGGAAAATGTGGGCCTGCTGCTGAAAGAGGCGGGTGCCCTGGTGACAGAGGATACAGAGAAGGCAGAACTACTGAATGCCTTCATCACCTCAGTCTTCATGCTAAGGCTGGCACTGAGGATTCCCAGACCCTGGAGATGAGAGAGAAAGTCTGGAGAAATGAGCACTTTCCCTTGGTTGAGGAGAATTGGGTTAGAGAGCACTTAGGCAAAGTGGACACCCACAAATCCATGGGCCCCAGTGGGATGCACCCACGAGTGCTGAGGGAGCTGGCAGATGTTATTGCCAAACCACTCTCCATTATCTTTGAAAGGTCGTGGAGAACAGGAGAGGTGCCTGAGGACTGGAGGAAAGCCAATGTCACTCCAATCTTGAAAAAGGGCAAGAAGGAGGATGCGGAAAACTACAGGCCAGTCAGTCTCACCTCCATCCCCAGAAAGGTGATGGAACGGCTCATTCTGGAAGTCATTTCTAAGCACATGGAGGAGGAGAAGAC
>VZSC01012844.1:0-28727 GCA_013398225.1 Steatornis caripensis | reverse complement strand
ATTCAAAACCCACCTGGATGCATTCCTGTGCAACCTGGTCTAGGCAAACCTGCTTCAGCAGGGGGGTTGGACTAGGTGGTCTCCAGAGGTCCCTTCCAACCTCTACCATTCCATGATTCTGTGATTCTGTGATACATACATAAGAATACGTACACCCCTACCCATATAATGAAGCAAGAAACTTATTTTCATGCTTGTTTCACAGAAACTAAAAGGTGAGCCACTTTGTTCTCTGCAAAGCTCGTCTGAAGGTGTTCCTCTCTGCACTGTCCCTGTTTCCTCTCTACAACATTCACCCCAGCCCTCACACAAGCACTGATCCCTGCCTCAAGAAGCTGTTCTGCAATCTACCTGAAAGCAGAGGCAAAGAGCATCACTAAAACAATCATATCCAATAATGCCCCAGCACTGTTTGTCTTGCAGTGTGAGGCCATTGTTTTTTCACAACACAGGGAAAATACTCTTCTCATTCTGGTGTTGGAACTGAAAAGTGTAAGATTTGTCTCATTCCCCTCGGAAGCACTGAGGGTTATTACACTTCATGAGGAGCTTAATTACTGCCCAGGTGAGTCTGGGGTTACACTTTACTACTAAGATTACACACAAAAGAAAGCAAAACAAAAAATTAGTGAACTAGGAGCAGCAATGGGGGAAAAGCCAGCCGGGCTGTGACTGTGGGCTCGTGGGCAGCGCTGCCCTCAGGGTCTCGGGCATGACCCCTCGTCAGTGGGAAAAGCAATCCCAGGGAAGAAGCATTCCCTGGGCTTGTAATTTAAAATCTTAATTAAAAATTACTCTGTTTGGTAGTTTAAAATGGTTACATTTAATGGTTAAAATCTCCTCATGATGGAGGAAAGCATTAGTAAGCAGGGAGGCGAGATCTCCAGCACCCATGACGGGAGGCTCTGTGTGGAGAAGGAGGGTCTCTGCAGAGCAGGGGCAGCCCTGCAGCCCATCTCGTGTGAAGGTGCAGAAACTTGCGTGCTGGTGCACAGCAGCAGCAACCAGCTTTTCTAAGTGTTTATGCTACTCAGAGCAGGGCAAAGCAGACAAAACCAAGCTTGAGCGCTGTTACCAACACATAAGAAGATACGCAGCAGGTTCTTGTGTGTACCTAGGTGTTATATTTACTGTATGCCAGCATAAAAACATAAATACAATGAAGCAAATATTACTTGTATTGACAGATTCAAATCCATTTAGCATCTTTATTCCAAAAGGCCCACATACTGTGGCTGTTGCATTCCTGTTGCATTGGAAGTCTCAACACAGAATGGAGGAAGGACACTATTGTTGTCAGTAAGCTAATCCATATTTTATTTCATTATGTTTTTCAGTTTGCGAACTTGTAAGGGCTGTCAGAAGAAATAAAATAGTCATACACAACCTTCTACTAATGCAACTTCAATGACAGCTTAAAAAGCTTAAATTCCTGTTACACATAAACAAAACCTGGTAGTGGTGTTAAGTTTCAGTTTTTCAGTTGATCCTGACTTTTAAGAAAATTTTAGGACTTCTGAGATTACCATCTAAAGCAACCATTGGACTTACAACGTCCATCAGGTTAGCAATTGCCTGATGCAAAGGTAAATTTCAAGAAACCGCAGTATGTTACCATCGTTTAACACCCAGCTGTTGCCCAAAGTTCCATCCCGCATCCCGGTTTGGTGCATCTCTCGAGTGAGTTCAGGGGGTTCTCGGCTTCTTCCTGCTTACACCTGGTCATCCTTCAGTCCTCTGAAAGGAGCCAATCTGCTTGAGCCTCCCCTCTCTCCTGGGCTCTAGGCTGTGTGGCCCACAGCTGCCATCCTTCATCTTCCTCCAGGGACTCCATCTTGGTGAGGCCACCGACCTCATGGACTCACAGGGCGTGCATGACACTGGGACACAAATGCCACAGCAGACCTTCGAAGGCAGGCAGATATCACAGCAGAAAACCAAACTGCGCTGTTGGAAAGCCTGCTCATGGCTGCAGTCCCCTGACCAGCAGAGTTAAGTCTGAAGTGCATTATTTTTAATGCTTTAATGCTACAACATTTCATTAATGGAGAGACTCAGGTGGTGACCTTATACCTGTGACTATCTCCTGCCATGGCCATGGAGAGGCTGAGTGGGGCACCACACCAACACGTGGCCTGTGACCCCCCAGGGTCATACAGGGACATACAAAAAGGGTCGCTGCGGGGCACTGAACTGTGCCTCTGCACGGCACGGCACAGCATTTAGTGTTAGCAAACAAAGCAAGTGCCAAACTCCTGCTTTTGCTTGCTAACCTTGCTGGAAAGACGTGGTGCTTTAGATGGATAAAGATAGGAAAAAATATATGGTAGAAACTGACAAAGTTTTCTATCTTTTCTTTTCCTCCCCTACATTTTATTCTGTTTTCATGACTGCAGATATTACTATGGCCACCTAATCAAAATCAGGTCAATCTCATTACAGTGGGAGCAGTGCTTTAATGACACTAAAGGCCAAAAAGCTGCCCTTCTGGAAGCAAGAGATTTCCCTGGGGTGAGAGACAGCTTTAATGCCAGACACCCCGTGACCCTGGAGCTAAGCCACTTACAGCCAACTCCCCAGCTAGAACAGGAGTGGTCAGAGCACACTCTCTGATAGCAGAAATTACTAGCTGTATGTATTAAAGCAGTCCCAGTGCTGCTCCCTGGCCCAAGTCAGCCCCTCTGGTATTAAAACTCAGGGGAAGGCGAAGGCAGTATCGTTGCTGGCTCATCCCCTGTGTTGCTGCCTGGGGCGGCACGGACACTGGCCACACACAAGGTTAGACCTACTTTGGTATCCATGCTTTCTTAGAACTGGTTTAATCAGACATGAAGGTTAAAGGTTCCTCAGTTTTGGTACAGTTTCTAGCAATTTTGTATCATTGCAGACTTGGGCCTGCAATGATTTCTAGTACAGCCATTAACTCAACACAGCCCACGGGCTGAGCGCATGAGGCTGCAGCACGTCCCACAGTTGCACTGCCAGAAGCGCCGTGCTCACTGTGCCATGGGCTGGAAGAGGCAGCTCAGTGATGTGGGACATGCTAGTGAAAATGGACACGCACTCAAACTCCATTAGCACCTTTCTTTCTGCAACTTCCAGCGCTTGTTTTTCCTCCTGCATTGGCTTTCTGGCTCCTTGGCAGTGTTAGGTGCGTTTCACTGGTACTTAGCAAAGGCAAAGACGCAGCCCACCGTGCTGGCTTCAGTGTATCTAACATTTCAAAATGCTCAAATTACTCCAGACTGACTCAAAAGGCTGATTTATACAGTACTTTGAGGATGAATTGATGTAAAAATACCATACCAACACCACAAAAGAGGTCTTTGTTCACGTTGTAATGTATTTTAATATTGTTCTCTTTTTATTTTCCTAAAGAAAAGCTGGTTCATGTTGTGAAGGTATAATTATACGTGAATTTTCAACTGCTGTAGTTTTTTCAACTGCTTTAGTTGCTTTCACTAGATTTCATAATTCTTGGTAATACAAGGATGCATACAATATCTTCACAAGATTAAATAAGACTGAATAACCATGTTAAGCTACATAGTCATTTATGATTCAATAGCTACTTACATAAATGTAAACAGTGTATGCCCTGTCTCTGAGAAACTTCATGTTTGTGATATGTCAAAGCAACATTTAGGTGGAAATTGGAAGTCAGCTAAATTACGTGCAGCAGAATTTAAGACTAGTTTTATTTGTTAAATTACCTTGAATTTGCTGGACACAAAAGAAAAAATAAGCTTATCAAATCATATTCTACATTAAAAACTGATTTATTAAGAAATACAATGAACTGAACAGATTGTTCCTGGTGACTATGTCCTTCAAGATTTCAGAACCAATAAATTTCACTTCCATATTTCATTTTTGTTTATAAAATGGAAAACAAGCTTCTCTACTTTTTCTGCTCCCAACTGGCTTTTCTTTTTTGAGGGAAATCATCTTTGGTAGCACTATTTGAGGAAAATCTCTGCAGATGCAAAACAGGCTATTTAAGTCAAAAGTTGATTCATTATTTCAAACTTTTTTTTTTTTTTGAGATGCTTAGCCAGTGCATAATGTTTCAGGATTTTGACATGTTTTAAAATGTTGACAACAAAGATGCACTGTTTGGCATTATTTTTCTTGGTGCAGCAGAGGTGTAAGCGTATAACATGTGTCAAAGTAGAAGATAAATAAGCATGAAATTCAAGAATCAGAGATGCCAACTCCCCTTGTCTATCTCTGAGGCGACAGGTATAGTAAAAGGGGATAAGATGAGGATAGTCCATTTAGACCTTAACATTTCATGAGATCAGCTTCAAATTTAAATCACAAAAAATGTTCTTTGTTTTTAAACCTGTGTTTTTCTTTGCTGATGCTGATGTGCTTGTTTCATAACAAAAAGGTTGCTACCTCTCACTTCAGTGAGTTTACAAGAAGCATCTGTATTGATACAGTCCTTTCATACCGGTGCAAACGTCCATACTAGAGAAAGGTGCAAAAATAGCTTCTTGGTTCCAGTTAGTTCAAAACTTAACTGTACTTAGCCCAAAAGACAGAGCTGGTGCAAGACGACATGGTTAAATCAGAAATGTAAAAGTTAGGAACAAGAGGTTCTTTCATGATCTTTGTGTGAGCCTATTCTTTGCTGCCTGGGGCTGCCCACAGCTTCCTTCTGCCCAGGTGAAAGCGAGAACTCAGCTCAGCTCTCTCACGCTTCTCTCTTTCACCAGAATAAATAGTGCCGTAAGGCAATTTATAGTAGTATAAAAGTTCACCCAACTCAGCTATTGTTGGTAAGACATTTCGATCAGTAGACATATTAGAAATAAAAGCTTCGTTGCTATACTCTTGACTCTGTCTAGAGTTGGAGATGAGAGTCTAGACCATTTGGTAGCAACTATGGTCAGACCCTTGAGATACCAAATACTCAACTTCCCATTGAAACTAGAGAGAGATTAGGTACCTTTTCACTGCTATGGATCTCATCTGATCCCTAGCTTGCTTTGAAGATATTGGCCTTGCTGGTGTAACACATTCCTCTCTGTGGCATACAAACACACAAGTATATATGAGTGTGATATCAGGTTGTCCATAACTGGGAATAAGTTGTATATGTTCTTTCTACTGAACATGAACTCAGGAGGCCAGTGCACCAGTGACTGTTGCAATTCATTATAAATCTGTTCCTTTTTGCATGGTGTTTTTTTTCCCAACATATTACTGTACTGTCATACCGTATTCTTAAACAAAAAATACCAAACATGCCACTTGTAAACTTACTATGTGTGAGTTGATGTGCTGAACAGTTACGTGGTCTTTCTAACACTGTTGTCTGTGCTTCAGCTGCAGCAATGACAGGGCTATACCTCTCTTGTTGCAAGCAGTTATTATTCTGCCTTTTGCCCTTAGTTTTATCTCACCCCATTTAACTTCTGTGAGTTACAGCTTTTCAATCTTCCAATTAGTTCTCTTGCTATTAAGTAACTTCCATTTAAGATAGTGAAGAGCCCACCACAGATAACTGCACATAGCGTTTTTATTAGGTTAACCCCTCTGCAGCAGGAAGGCTTAGGTTAGATGTTGGCCCTTTTCAGTCCAAATGTCATTTCCAAGAATAATTTCCCCTGGTTGCTTAGCAACTTCTCTTAATCTTTCCTTTCTTTCATCATACCAATATCCAATCCCTCGGCCACATCGCAAAGCTGTCTCTAGCTTGCTGTTCACAGCGTCCTGGTAAAAACAGTCAGAAAAAACCTGCGACCTATTTTCATTGTTTTGCTCCCCAATATAGTTGCTTTTGTGGATGGTTTGCCCAAGGAATACATAAGGCATGAGATTTGCAGGCAATGAGGAAACAGGTCTACTCCTGCCTTTAGGCACTGGGGCACAGGGATGTGACTCAGTTGAGATTTGCAGTCCTTGAGGGACCCGAGGCTGGGCAGAGGCTGCATAAGCATTCACCTGAGGAAATCTTCACACCAATATGTAGGGATAATCTTTAAGCTCCTAGAGAGTTCCTGTGCCTCCCTTCCCTTCCCTTCCCTTCCCTTCCCTTCCCTTCCCCCTTTGAGAACTTTGAAGCTGGCCAAACATCAGCATGGCTCAGGAGGAAGGTGCTCAGAGTTCAAGGAGGTACAGCATCAGGTGTACATACTGCCTTTCTCTGTGTGAAAGAGGACATAGGCTATCACACCAAATACATAGCACAGTCTTGCATGGTTGAAATGTAACTTCGTTTCTGCAGAGTTATTTTGGGCCTTTGCTGTTTTATACTCATTTATACACAATTCTTTCTCTTCTATGCTGCTTAAGACAATGCCTCACACATAGCACTGCAGTATCAATATTTGTTTACTAAGTAATCATGGGCCTAAGCTTTTCTGATACACCTAGGTGGAGCTTAGAATTCAATGAAGGTGGCATCATATTAACTGAAATCAAAATTGTCCTGTGTATGTCTTTAGACCAGCTATTAAATTCCCTTCCTCTGAAGGAAGTATTTTCTCTGAAGGGTATTTAGCAGTCATCGTCCAAATATTGGACGTCCAAATATAAGGAACTTCCAACATTTCTCATCCCTATGATTACACTGGTTTATCCACTGGCAAGAACAAAATAATAAGAATAAAATATCATTATAGCCTCATACAGTTTGAATTTTAACTCTGCTAGCATCCCCGTGTTTGCTTATGCATAAATAACAAAGATGTGCTCTGCGGTTTTACATGGGGAACCCCACTGGCACCTTATGTTTCTCAAGCTGTAGGAAAAAATTGTGACCTTCTTGTCGTCTACCATACTACTGAGGAAACTGCAGCTGAGACCTTTATCAATTTTAAAGTCTTCTTCACTCTACAAATGTAGGCAGGTACCAATGTTGGTCCAGATCAAATGACCCTTTCAATAAACAGCTAATTGAAATGTCAAAATAAAGTAACTTCAAGTTATTGGTGATATTCAAGACTTTCCACAAGATGGGATAAAAGCCACTGTTCTCTTACATACCCCAGTACTCGTACTTATGAGCAATCCAGACTGGGGACTGCTAGTCAAAGATGAGAAATAGAAACATTTTTCAATGCAGCTGGAGACATCAGATGCTTCCTGGGTTGCTGGCAAAGGAAATGCCAAGAAACTTGTCTTTGAAGAAGCAAAACTCAGCTAAACAGGACATAACCTGATAGACATTCCTGTGGTATGAAGTAAGCATCAACCAAGAAAAGTTCTTCAGCCACATCAAGATTATAGACAACCATTATCAATACCAAGATTATACAACATTTGTCTTGGTGACACAAGAACAGGACAGTACATGCTGTGTCTTTGGAGGACAAAAGCACAAATCCTGACTTTTTTACTGGAACTGCAGGAACTGGATAGAATTATGAAGACATCCAGAAAACTGCTGCTGCTGCTGATACGCCCCGGGACTAATATGATATCAAACAAAACCAGACAGAGGAGAGAAAAAACTCGTCTCTATTTTTTTAGTCCCTAAGAATGAGATGGGAACAGGATAAAAATAATGGAGGCACATCTTTATCCATATTACTAGAGCGAAATGGGTTTTCTTTTTCCAGAGCCTTAAAGAGAAGAGTTTTTTGAAAGGCTGAGTGACCAGTTTCTTCTGTGTTGCAGCAGTAATTATTGGGAATGAGACAAGATGAGCAGTAGGGAAGGTAGTACTTTAAAAATATAAGGTATTATGCAAAGGAGACAAATGTAACAGAGACATTAACTGAGAAAATCTCAAACAAATTGACCTACAATGACAGAAAAAGTGAAAATAAATAGCATTCAATTGCTAGAACTTGCAGTGAGAAGCAAAAAGAATTGGAAATTTCTCATTTACAAGAAGACATTTAATTTAATTGGCATTACAGAAATCTAGTGGGAGGATTTGCATGTCTGGAATGTTAAAAACATTGCTTTTAACTGGTTAAGAGGAATAAAGCAGGTGTAACATTGATGGAAGAATTACACTATGTGTCACAGGCACCATTGCTCATCTTAGAGGGCTTGAAACTACTGTCCAGAGCATAAATAATAATAATGAAAAACGAGACTGGACACCAGCTTGAAAGCTTGTTATATCAGCTATGACTTGGTTTGCTTTTCATTTTTTTGCTCTTTCTTTTTTTGCTCTTTCTTACCACGTTTGACACATACGAGTAGATTGAACATGCTAAACCAATCAGAAGATTATATATGTAGATGATAAGACTGTTGTCTTAGTCAGGTTGCTATTTTGAAATTTGCATCTCTGACTTGGATGCCACCTGACATGCTGCTGGATCCTATCCTTATCTCTTCATCCCTCAGATTGCTAACTGGTGTTTCTATGTGGTTTTCTTAAGCTTTCTGTAAATGTCCATTGATTTTAATTTAGCATTAAAAGATCATTGAAGAAAGTTGTTTTTCTTCTCCCAAAACTTTCATTATTTACGTTCCCATTTAGAAGTCTTTCAAGGTCTAAAAGTTTTACCTGTTCCAGTTCCTTCAGAATCCTGTAAGGTAAAATTCATGGATTAGCATCAGTAGTGATAAAAATGAGACAGTTCTTTTCTTGTGTATGAAGAAAGTTTTTCATCTGAAAGAAAAGAATGAATAAGAGTGAATATTGTAGTTCTTTAAGAAAAGTTTTAGATGGTCAAAAAGATACAATCAAGGCAGAGAGCTCTTTTTGAGCAGAAGTTCCTATCGGATAAAAGAAGACCAGACAGAAGCTAGATATAGAATAAAGAAACAAGGAGGAATAGGTAAAATGAATGTGATGTCTAGCTTAGAGTATAGGAAGGTGTAATAAGAGAAGTTAACGATCTTAGATGAAAATCCATGGCAGGGAGAGCAAGGAACAAAGCAACTTCCATTTGAGTGTTTTAAGAAAAAACATAAAAAAGCAAGACAGGCACCCACTTAGCAAACAGCTCTTGCTACCTCATTAGTAACAGTCTTTCTATAATCTTTTACTGCTTTATAGCTGGGAAAGGGCAAGGTGAGATACTAGATGATGTATTTTCATGACAATAATGAAGTGATTCCCAGGCCAGCAGTAACCAAAGAAGTGCATCAAGACAATTAAAGGGGATAAACACTTGAGTTAACAGGGACAGATAACTTTTTCACAAGTCATGAAATAAATTTTCTGAGGAAGATTCTAGATAGTTGATTTTCTATATAAAATAAATTTTAGGAGAGCCTAGAGAAAATACATGATGACTGGAAGAGCCGCAACATTGTCCACACTTCAGCAGGAGCAAACAGAATGACAGATGGTGGCTTAATTTGACAGCAATCTCTGGCAAAATAGTGGCAAATCAAATAATCAGTTGTAGGAGATTCAACTCACAGAAAATGAGCCATCTTGCATCTGCTATGGCAACACATTTACCACTACTGCTCTTTATTCTGCCAAAACATTTAGTTAAGGTTTTTGTTCTGCAAAGAAGAAGAGCTAATCTCAAAGGTTAAGGCCTTTTTCACCTTACCCCTAGATTTATGTCTTTTCTGTGCTCCTTGCCCTCCTCCTTTCTTGTTCCTGAGTCAATGCTCTTCAGCTGTAGCTGGAGAAACAGTTTATTCATTGAACGTTTTTTGGCTGATATTAGGTAGAGTCTATCTGATCTATCGTATGGGTTTAACAGATAAAGAATTAGAGGAAGACAATAATTAACTTGAGTCAATGTGATGTTATGGAAAACAAGTCATGCTGGACAGTTGATTTAATTTATTGAGAGGCTGAAGGTAATTAGCTTGAAGTCTTGAATGGTGGTAATATGTACTTGACTTTGTTCTTTACAAAGTCATGACTGAAAAATGAGTGCTTTAAAGTATCTTCAAAGCACATGAACTGGCTAATAGTTTGCAATGTTTCTTATAAGATAATAGGGAAAAATGTTGCCTGAAATTTGAAAAACAATTGTCAGCTATACTTTCTAGAGCTCCTGTGCACAGCAGCTTGCTCGTAACTTAAGCAATGAGCTAAAACGTGAAACAAACACAATTATACATAAAGTTTGCATGGTAGCAGCAGAAGACTGTAAATAAGGTACAACGCAATTGAGAAATCAGCAAAGAGTAGGTATGCACAGCAGAATCCTCACTGAGATAACATCCAAGCTAAGTAAATTCAGTCACAGAAGAAGAAATATTCACTTGACCTAACTACAAATGCAAATACAGACTGTACCAGCCCTGTGTATGTGGCATGACCTCTGTTGTGCCCAGGAATCCAGTGGACTTTTAAAGATTGCTCACACTGATGCATGTAAAGAAGGGAGAGCATGTTGGATAGTCAGAGGTATATAGAAAAAAAAACACTTCAAAGAATGACTGTTTGCGGTACTCCATAAAACATCTTAAGTAAACTTCTTAGCTTCTGGGAGAGAACCATTACTTAAAATGGGAAGTTTTGAGACAGAGAAAAGTATCACATGAGGGTGTCACAGCATGAATCAGACATTGAGTGGAAAAAGGGCTAGCAAGGGTTTCAAACTATAAACTTGTTTTTAAAAAACAGTGAACAAATAGATAAAACTCTTACATGGATATGACTGGAAGAAACTGCATGGCTTATCAAATTCAGCACACTACAATTTAAGCAGATAGGTGTGGCACAGAGATGTCCCTGAACTTTCTTCTAAAGGGCTTGGGTAACCCAGCCTGGAAGGGGTGGCAGGAGGTCCTCAGTGCAACCACCTGCTCAAAACAGCAGCAGCAAGGAGGTCAGACCATGTGGCTTGAGGTTTTCTCCAGCTCTATCCTGAAAAACTCCAAGAACTTACATCCCGCTGCCTATCTGGGCAACCTGCTCCACTCTGGACAGTCCCCACAGGGAAAAAAAATTCCCTTTATATATAATGTGGGCTTCTACTATTTCATCTTAGAGCCACAGTCTCTCATCCTGCTGGCTTGCACTGCTGTGGAGAGCCTGGCTCTGTCTTCTCAGTGAGCTGCTCATAGGCAGGAGAAAGCTGCTCTGAGGTGCCCCCAAATCCTTCCCTTCTCCAAGCAGAAGCAGCCTTGTCCCTCAGACTCCCCTTGCAGGGCAGGTGCTCCAGCTCCTGAGAATCCTGGCAGCCCCATGTTGGGCTCACTCCATCCAATCAACCTCTTCTTTGGGTTTTGTTATACAATAAAAGGCTACAAAGGTGCTCCCATTAATTTCCCTTCAGAGATTTGTAACTAAAATAGACTACTGCTGATCTGATCTATTAGAAGAGACATTCTTATTCTTGCTTATATGAACCCATAACAGCTCCTTTGGTGAAACAGTGTCAGTAAGGGGTCAGCATTCCTGTTTCAGGACCTGACAATGGTATCTGTATCTTGAAAAAGACTTTCAATAACAAAGAAGATCAGGCTGCTACTGGTCAGGGATTGAGACAATTTTGGCTGGATTTGATTCTCACTACATCTTCTGGAGCAGGACCTAAACTCATCAAACTCCCAGGGAGGAATGGGAAGGATCTGTTTTTTAACTTGAGAAGGTGATCGGTTAACCTGGGCCAAGTACTGCTGGGGGAAAAATGAAAACCTTATCTGTGAATATTCATTTACGATTTTACAATAATTTCACCTGACTGCAATGAGGTATCTTTGTTTCTGTGAATATTCTGTTCAATGAATTTAATCTATAATATGACATGGAAAGCTCTCACGTTAAGTTGTTTTGAGTTCCAGAACCTTTGGCCTGTCAACTTACACTTAAATGCCATGCAACACACACATTAAATTAAACCAGATCAAGATAATTCTTTTTGAAGACTTTTGAAGAATTTTCAAAGCAGTTGTTTCAAAACCACATTTATAGTAATTTAATTGTAGATAGTAAATCAAATATCATTCAATTTCTGGACAAAAGAAACCTGAAATATTTGTTGTTCAGATTATATGTCATTGTCTCCAAGTCACACATGCAAATGTCCCTCTCTGAAATATCAGTTTCCCTCATTCACCTCTGCTTTTTATACCCAACCGAAAACACTGTTCCCAATGTAATTTGCTTCTTAAAAATTTGCTTCAGATTAAAATAATTAATAAACATGACCATCTTTTATTTTTGCAGTGTTGGAAACAACAGAAACATTACAATAGAAATGTTAAGTTCCCAGAATACGTCCTCTTAAATGAGAATCAGATTAATCCGGAATGAATAAACCATGATAGATGCAATGCACATTGTGCTCAGAGAAAGTGGTTCTTTTCCTCTTTGAAAGGGGCTTTATTAACTAATTAGACAGTAATAATCAGAACATGCTGATCCCAGGGATTAATGGCCAGAACAATGTGATCATTTCTGTGTACACCTTGGCCCATTAGCTCCCAGCAAGCCCCTAGTTATTCATGCCCAGGAAATTACATTGTTCTTATTGGCGTATTAAACTGCATATGAGAGCAGAGCCTTCAGGTTTATGGATAGCTTAATTTTATTGGCTAATGTAGAAATAGCTAGTGTGTACAGCAAAGGGAATGAATGTAATGTATATCAAATTAATTGGGAATAATCCCTGAAATTTCCCTTTGCTTGATAATCGCAACAGATTTTCCAGTAGCAATGTGACTGATTTCATTTCACACCACTGTACTTAGTACCAGTAATATTTTCACGTGGCCATAATTTGTCTTTTTTTCTTTTTTTTTTTTAAGAGTGGTATATAGGTAATTTGACAACTTCGGAGATTATTGATTTCAAAATACTAATTGCAGTCATTCACAACATTACAAAAACTTTGAAGAAGGGAAGGAAAATGATAATGAGCAATTTTATGGTGACTTTCACCCAAGCTGCATCAAGGGCTTTAATTAAACATATCTTGAATTCTTTATTTGTCCACCATTTGTAATTTTAGAAAACAGTCTTTGATGTTATGCATTATGTTTGATTTAATCCAAGTAGAACCATAGATTCAGAAGCAAATTGTGTATTTACCATCATTATATTATCCCAGTCCCTTGCACTCACTCATTGACATAATCTCACTTTAGCTGGGTAAAAGACAAAAGCAGTATTTCAAGCCATCCTTTTACAGATGACATAGCAAGGTCTAGAAAGATTTAAAAATCAGGCAAGAGGAGCCTAGGGGTAAAGCCTGACGGCAACACCTTAATCACGGGTCACTCTATCTTACTGCTTGCCTGGCCTATTCCCCTGCCCTACTGCAGGGTGTGAATATATGTCTATTGGAATGTCTTAGGTGTCTTGGTTTGGTTTTTTTTTTGTTGTTAACATAAATTAGAATCATAGAATGATGTGGATTGGAAGGGATCTTAAAGATCATCTAGTTCCAACTCCCCTGCCATGGTATCGGCTTTAGTACCGATCCCTGGTCTTAAAGGGGAACGTGCTATACACTTCACAGTCAGGCTCATGCTCAACCCATTCTCCTCTCTTTTTACAGAGACACTCAACTGAAGATGCCCCACGCATCTCAAGCAACCAAGAACCTGTCCTAGAAGTATTACTTTCCCTGGAGCATGAAGCTTTATGGAGGATGAAGCAGTCCCTAAAGCAGAGAGTTCATCATTATTCTAGTGATGACTTCGTAGATGATGATGATGATTTTGAACTCTATTCTGAAATTGAGGAGGATGAAAGATGGTTAGCAAAGCACAGATGTGAATTGCTTGTATTGGCCATCATTGTTTATGAGGCACGTAGCTGCATGCTGTACAATCTCAGGCTTCCTGGAGCATTCATGTTAAGACAGAGGAAAAAGGAGTTGTGTGAGTCTATACTAGACATGACAGGAATGTGGATCACTAGAGATGTTTCCTAGCTGGAAAAAAGATAAAGTTTCTGGATGACTTGAGGCCTTCCTGACCAAAGCATAAAACATGACCCCAATGCTATATCCTACTTTGGTAATGTGCTTCAAGATGCTCAAAATACTGGTGAGACTAAAAGGTGATGTTGAACCTTAAAGTGTTTCCTAATGCTGGTACAAAACTAATGCTGGTACAAAGCTCATGTATGTCTTGGCTGGGTAAAACTTCCATGATGATGAGCACCCTGAAGATGAGCATTCCTTCGCACCGGGCTGTTACTGCGGCAGGGTAGGCAGCCTGGCTGTGGGCAGTGGCAGGAGATCATTGGCACCAGCTGTATGTGGTGACAATTACAGGTTTGCAGATGGGGGGTGAGTCCCAGCTTTCTACAGAGGCATTGGTACTCTTCGTCACCTGGGCCACGTGACCTCCATGCTATGGGCAAACTGAGATTCAGTAGATCAGGAACAGCTGCCTGGGTTTCTGTTTGAGAGGGCAGATCTGTATTTAAGTAAAGCCACTTACTGGATTTTGTTACCTCTAAGCAAAAATCACTCTAATTTTGCCTTAGAAACAAGAAGAGAACCCCTGGAAGCATAACTGACAGCTAGGACATATTACACATGTATCACACAGAGCTGTTACAGTACTTAGGATTTGTCTGATGCAGTTGTGCCTGGGAGAGAGATATTTATGTACCTGTTGTATTAGCAACACAGTAAGATGTCAAGTGTTTTCAACTGTGCTTAGTTTGAGTCTGAACGAGTTTTCTGTGGGGATGCTAATCTCCAGCCATTTTTTTTTTTTCCCTACTTTTAATATAGTCATCACAGAACAATGAAAAAATGTGGGGCCATTGAAGAAGTGCAGCTGGGTTTGATCTGACATGGTCAGAATTTGTAGTATTTCGTCAGTGTATCATCATGCTAATCTCTGGTACTGAATTTTCTTCTGTGTTGTTTGAAAATGCTCAGATGATCTTTTCCCAGCAATTCACTGTCTCAGAGCTTTCAGGGAAGAGGTCAGTTATCTGAACTGTCATTTGCTAGGGGATATTTCTCCTGTTTCTGAGGTTTAATCCTCAGAAGGGACAAACTTCTGATTGTGGATAGATAGTCTTAGGATAACGTATTAATTATATAAATAAAAAAGTACTGTATATTTTTTGTTGGATAAAGAAATGCAGAGCTTCCTAGAACTGTAGAGCTCAGAATGTGAATAAGGGATCCTTATGCTGCCTGCTGAAATACAACCATAGGTAAAGACAAGCCATCTCTGTCACAGACCAAGAGTAACAAGAATGGATGGCAGACATCTCCACGTTAGAGATTTGAGGACACAGAGTCTGTCAGGTGAGGATACTGACAGCTGGAACAAAGCACTAAGAGACATTGATGTCCATCTGTCACTTGGTCTCTCTAAATCAAGACTGAGTGTCTTTCTGGCAAATGAATCATGGATCAGTGGGTCAGGGTGAATCTTTACAGCACACGGCATATTGGTCAGACTAAATAACTAGAGCTGTTTTCCAGCCTTGATATCCATTAGTCAGCTGATCAGAGCAGCAAATGAAAGATCATGCATTCAGTAAGAATCACAAGCAGGAACCAAGACAGGCATAAACTCCTGACCTTCCAGTGAGCAAATCATTGCTCCTTACATAAAGCAAGCCACAACGTATTCTATAGGAAGGTGCATAGTGTCTTGATTCCATCCCTATATGTTGGGGCTTTTTTCCCTAGGAAATTTTGTTTCTCCCCATGATTTTTTTGTTGTTGTTTTATTATGAGACAAGGGATAAGAACAGTACCCAACTTTCCTCTGTAGCTCATGATTTTATATCTTACATCCGAAAATGAAATGTAGCATGAAATTTACTTCTTGTCCTAATGTGAAATTGGATCAAGTAAAAGCAATTTCTGCACTCTTAGCAAGGAGAGCTCCTTAAAAATGGCTGGAAAGGCCTCCATTTAGTTTTAAACAAAGAACCATCAGATGTGTACCTCAGCTTACAATGAT
Source organism: Steatornis caripensis (assembly GCA_013398225.1). NCBI lineage: Eukaryota > Metazoa > Chordata > Aves > Caprimulgiformes > Steatornithidae > Steatornis > Steatornis caripensis. The sequence goes on along the minus strand of VZSC01012844.1, from coordinate 12,950 downwards.
TTTATTACCATCTGATATAAGACTGATGATATTGAATTACAGATAGATCACCATATCAAGCAACAAAATTATGAGATTTTCCTTTTGAACTAATATATTGTTCAAATCTTGGCTCTCTATGACTCAATAAAAAGCACCAGGCTGTACACAGCTGCAGCTATAAGAACTTCTGCCGTAAAACATTGGCTCTGTTCGTAGCAACTAGGACAATAGTTTTCATTTTAATAACAGTGTTCAGTGACTCATGCTAATAAAAAATCCTCAAGAAATACAGGTCTGGAATGTTTGGATTTTTTTAATTAATTATTCTCCCATTTGAATGTCACAGTACAGTTCAGAAATCTCTGGGAAAAAATCATGTTTTTACTATTACTATTATTCATCCTTAGGCTAGCAAGGTAGATATGAGGTTGCAGCAAAGTAGGGATGAAGCACGAGGGCTCATAGTCTCCTCCCTGGTGGCTTCCTCATGTGCTTGGTCCTGCTGTGGGAGCCGGGTGACAAACACAGGAGCAGCCAGAGCACTGCCCAGCAACCCCACTCAGCTGCTCTGCAGCACCACGCAGCAGCATATGCTCTGCCACAGCCCCCAACGTACAAAACAGCTCGGGGCTGGCAGAGTGCAGTCCATTTGGTGCAAGAAGAGATGCTCTTGCAAGAGCTGCTGAGAAGATGCTCTTTACAGACCACAGCGAACAAAACAAATCTCATGAAATTAAAAAAGCTCTGAGACCAAACTGTTCCTTAGAAGTCCTCTGAAATACTCTCTCACAGTGAGCATTAGGCAGCATTAATACACATAAATTGGCAGAATAAGCAAAGTGTGCCTGCCTCCATGCATCCATAATGCTAGCAGCCCTCTGCGTGGGGAAGACAAGACCTCTCGGAGAGCAACTCTCTTCTCTGCATTTTGCATTGCCTTGCAAAGTACCTAAGAAATACTGCCGAACCATCAGGGTTTAAGTAAATAAACAAACAGTCCCAGTTTGTAATTAGTATAAAGCAGATAGATTGATAAATATAATGAAAAATGGGACCTTCCCCAGGCCATACATGATTCTGACAGTGTTGAATAATGGTTTGTCCGCGTAGAAAAACGATGCAGGCTGAAGACCAAACCTGAGAGCTTTTATAGATAAACAAATTAAAGTGATCTAGGTGAAAATTATACATAGACATGCACATTCAAATTCATACACAGAGATTTCACTGAGAAAATTACTCTTAAGCTGCTCCTCTGAAGCCACAATGGTCAAATGACCAACCTCTCGAATAAATACTCAGGTGCTTGGCTTCATCTGCTCAGGCAGCCCTAGCACAGGAAAGGGATCAGCCACAAGTAACAGCTTAAGCAGGTGCAGGATGAGGTCCCAGACAGCAAAGCTGCTATTATTTAGAGGAAGACTGTTGCCATGGTTTCTACAAAAATATTCCAGGTAACAACAAACTACTTGCTCATCCTGTTTCAGTGGTATTCCCCCTGCTGATGGCGATAGTGCAACAAAAGTCCTTGCCTTGGCATCCATGCCTTTCAACCGGAGAGTTTCCAGCCCACAGCAGGCAGCCACGGGTTGAGCTCCCCATGCTCTGCCATTTTGCAGAAGAGGTGAAGGTGCCTGGGTCACCACGGTTGGACTGGTGCCTACGAGCCAGGGGAATGGCTCAAGGTACAGCACATCACTGGAGGCCCAAAACTACCGACTTACCACTCCAGGATGCACAGTCACCCGTTTAAACCCTGTGAATCCCTCCCCGCCTGCCACATTGGTTCATCAACAGCTTGTGTCCCTGCTGTCCCCTGGAAAGACCCTGTGGACCCCAAGGGCCTGCCCAGATCCCCATAGGATCAATGACAAAACCTCACTGAGAAGATCCTGAGCCCACAACCCCTGCCCGAGTGCCCAAACCACCACCTATGGGCTCTTCTGGAGCAAAACTTTGTGAGCACTGCTTTGCAATGGATAATGAAACATTCCTGACGACTGAGAACATGTGAATGTGTCCACACACAGAAGTGTGGTCCGAGCTCCCATCCACCAGGCTATGAACTTACCTCATCCTGTGACTAACGTTAAATGATATTATTACAAAATATAGAAAACAAATTGCTAAGATAATCTGATTTTACAATGCAATGGCATACAACAAAAGCCATTTGTCTGCAGTATGAATGCATGTGGACTAGAGCAGGCACACATTGAGGTGGGTAAGAGCAGCTGGCCAGTCCCTGCAGAGGCATGAAACATCCTGGAGCAGTTAGCCATGGAAACCATTGCAAAGGAGTGGTGGGATTTTTCTCTTGAAATACAGTATGGGTAAACTAAACACCAGACAAGATTGTTAAGGCCAAGAGGTGTGTTTGGCACTACAGCAAAAGGTACAAACTGCCACTGATAGTATCAGGCTGGAAGCAAGAGGTAAGTTCCCAGCCACCAGAGGCTCTGGAGCAGTCTCTCAGCCTGTACGATGGGCAAGACAACGCGCTGAAGTGGGGCTTGGCAGACCTGTGAATGGGAAAACATGAAGTGATGGACAGGGATAGTGGGAGACTAGACTTGACAGCTCAGGAAGACTTGACTCCTGTTTGTGTATTGCAGGCAGAAAAAGTTTAGTCTGAAATATGCCATTTTTTCGTGGTGCCGATGCCAAGTAGCATTGATCAACAGTGCTTTCATCATTGCTGTCTCTGTAAGAGGTTTGTTCCTATCCTTACACATGACCCCAGCTTTGGTTTCACAGCTTTTTATTATTGCCACCAGAACTGTAGCCATGTAACCATAGGACCTGAAACTCAGAAAGCTTCAAATCTAAACAAAAATAATTCTAAAGTAAAATGCTTTTCTGCAGCTACATTTTTCCCTCTGAAGACATATTACAGAATGGCCCACACCTGACTGAAGTACCACAGAAACCCTTCAGATACTACTGCGATGAGGATTCTGTAAAAACCTGTACAAAATCTGTACAATTCTGATTAGACATGTGTACACAGAAGGGAGAAGTAAACACCATGCATTAAAGCTTCTGCAGAGGCACACTCTGAATTGCTTTATGTGATGCCTTCTAAAGTTTATTCTCTGCTGCAAATCTAACTGTGATGAAACAAGTAACAATCTCTGTTCAGCTAACTGTGAAAAAGATTGTTTAATTTCATTAATATTGTATAAGAATGAATTGCAAGCCCACTGTTTCTGGTATAAACTAGTGAAACTCTGCAGTCTCAAGAGTTTTTTTAAATATTTCTGCAGCCTTACCACTTGGAGAGCCCATAGGCCTCTCACAGCACCATCCTCACAGCCTGCTTTGGCCTGGCACTGGGTGCTATGTGTTTTTTGCTGAGCAGATGTCCACAAAGACAAAAAGGTGCTCAACGGGACCAGCAAAACCCACATATTTACAGTGAGTGAGAAAGCTGCTGTTCAGCTACTGTTTCTAGAGCTTACAAGCATAACCTGTGGAGCATGTGCCTTTGTGCATGACTTGTGTATAAGAAACTAAACAGCTGCGAACAACAGGTGATGTTGAAGAATAAACAAGAAATATTGGGGTGCATGCACTGCCTAGATAGTTGAAAGAAGCCTTCATTTTACACTAGTGACTCCAAAGTCTTTGAGTGATGGCACTGGTCATGTCCTTCACAGGGTGACTGCATGTTCTGAGTAGAAAGAGGTAATTACATATTAAGGGTTGCAAGCATATGCATCTTAGCTCCTATGTAATGAAAGGCTATCCTCAATGAACAAGAAAATTATTCTTCTTGCAGGGAGTGAATGTGCAGGATTCCTGTAAACAGGGAAGAGTGACAAAAATATTCGGAACTGTTCCGACTGATTTGATTTTGTTTATGAACAATGAAAGATGTCCAGAAAGTCTTCACCTCACACAACAAGTTTTGCTGTTTTAAGACACAAGAGCCCTCATGCACACATGAAAGTGACTGCATGCCCCACAGAAGATGCTGATGTTACAGATCCACATGCTTCTTATTTAGACAGGTGGCAGGTTGTGAAATGGGTGGCTTTTAGCAATCCTTGGTCACAATTTCTATGCAGACTCTGCTTGTAAAGAGTCCCTAAACGATGTGACAGGGTCCCATGGCTAGCATTAGAGAAGGTCATATGCATGTCTTTGATTGTAGATAATTATTAGCCATGGTTATGAGCAATTTATTGATCTACTGGATTTCTTTGTTAAGGTATCCATGATTAATTCATTAGCTTGCCCAACGTAAAGTGGTTAAAATCAAAAGCGTAATGGAAAGTAAGGCTAATTATTTCCCAGCTGTGTTTTCCAAACAAAAAATTCTTGCCTACTGAAAGATAAAAAAATCAGTAGGAAATACTGCTTTGAAAAAAGGACAACTGCTGCCATTGGCACACCACATCTAACTGCATGCACATACACATACATGTCTATATGGCTACAGGCTTTGGAATAGTGGAATTGCCCAAAGACTGTCTTCCTCAGACTTGTCTCCTTGCTGGATAAGTGGCTTTTACTTTCTCTCTGATCCTGCTTGTATTTCCAAAAGAAATCTTCCTGACACATGAGTTAGTTTGGTCTTTCATCTTCTGTTAATCAAAACTGATCACTAGAGTTTAATACTTCTGTCTACCCTGCTCCAACAGAGGAGGAAAGAGCTAGGCAGTGAGGAGCTGAAGTGCTACTGACTGACTGATGGTGCAGATACTGAATCAGTGCTTTCACAATAATTTTGCTCGCAGTCAAGCTTTTTTTCATCCTTCTACCATACACCAAAAAAAAAAAAATTGATTTGGAATGTTAAGGGGCTAAGTGGGGTTGCATGCTGGTGATGACATGTGGGAAGTTTCACAGCTTTTCTGTGTGCAGAGGAGAAGTCTTCTGCACAGAGCAGGCAAAGCATATGCAACAGCAGCACAAATAGTAGGAGAATGGACATACTGCCTGGTTTACATTTCTTCATGGTCCTATAAGTTGTAGGTGCTGCACCTTAGGCCAGATTTCACTCTCAGTCTAAGGTGGTTTATGTATGAAGTTTTCAGAAAAGAAATTGAAACAGTGTATCCTGATTTCCGCTGGGATTGAACTAATTTTCTTCTTGGTAGCTAGAATAGCACTATGTTTTGGCTTTGTATGAGGTCTGTGTATGCAAAGATTGATATTACACTGGTGGTTTTAGTTGTTGCTAAAAATCAAGAACTGTTCAACTTCCCGTGTTTTCCTAGTGTGCAGATGTACAAGAAGCTGGGAGGGACCACAGCCAGAGCAATGGATCCAAACTGGCCAATATATATCCCACACCATATGACATCATGCTTAGCATATAAAGCTGTGGGAAGAAGGAAGAGGGGGACGTTCACAGTGATGGCGTGTGTCTTCCCCAGTAACCATTACGGATGATGGAGGCCTGCTTTCCCAGAGACGGCTGCATATCTGCCTGCCTATGGGAAGCAGTGATTGAATTCCTTGTTTTGCTTTGCTTGCATGCATGGCTTTTGCTTTACCTATTAAACTGCCTTTATCTCAGCCCACGAGTTTTCTCATTTTTACCCTTCCAATTCTGTTCACTATCCCACTGAGGGGGGAGTGAGTGAGTGGATGAGTGATGCTTAGTTGCCAGCCAGGGTTAAGCCACAACACCATGAGTGCAGAAGGATACAGAAAGAACCCACTTTTTTAGGACAGGCCACACTCTCAGGTGATGTCACATCACATCCTCATAGAAAACCTCAATTACATGTAAACTTAATATTGTTTCAGTGTGCACACTATACTGTCAAAATCACCAGAATCTTTTTGTCAAAACTGCCAGATTTGTCCATCCAATGGCACTTGCCTACTCTTTAAGAACATAACAGAAGAAGATAGCCAAAACTTGCATTTTTTCTGTCCCCAGGAACTGAGCTTCAACAGTTACTGCTACAAGTGCTGCACCCAGCAGGTTCTATGACTTGCTATAGGAAAAGGCTCAATTCTATGGTCGTGTCTTGGGCAAAGACATCACACTGCTAATGGTGAGAGATACACTGCACAGTTAAATAAACAGCTTTTTTGCAAACAATTCCCACTCTGTGAATGTTACATTTTGAGCTATCAAGTTAGCATTTTTAAAAAGAAAGTTTATTCTAACCAAAAAATCTTCATTTAAGTAGATCTTCATGATTTCATGTATGAATGCCGGAAAAAAGTGCACAGCAGATAGATACAGGAGGGTAAGGTTAGTCATGATGGCTAATACACCTTTTGTAAAGACTCACCCTGAACTTAAAACCTTACAAAGCAGCATCTGTTGCTTTCCAGAGCTGTTTGCAGGGCAATGGACAGTGGTAGTCAGGACACAGAGCAATGCCAAGTTAAGGAGACTGTCATGATTCTAAGGTGCCAGGCAGCGAGCATCAAGTGTAGAGGGACCCCAGGACATCCATCCATCTGCCAGGACATGCTGTGGGCTACAGAGCATCCACCTCTGCAAGAAACTCAAAGCCTGTGATAATAAACCAAGATCCGTCCACAGGGAGAAAACAGGAGTGATCAGGGACATCACTCACACCTCTGGCTCTCCAGTACTTGCAAATTGATGTGCTATTCCAAAAGCAAAAAAAAAAAAAAAACCTAGATGGACCAAAAAAGCAGACGAGACTCATGCTACCAGAGCAGACATGAGAAGCCCTCAGCTGCCCCTTCAGTCTAGACCAAATTCTGGCGATGGGTTTAAGCACAGCAGGAAAGAGGACACGCACTGAGACTTTCGAAGTGAATGCCCCAGCAGCGTTCACCAGTGCCAGGGGGAGGCCAAGGAGATGTGCCCTTCCTGGCACACAGAGAGCTGAAACATGAGGTAATCACAGTACAAGCACAGTGTTAGAAGAGGAATGCAGTGTGTCTTCAAAATCCCTTTGGATTTAATTTGTTGTACCCAAGATCTCACAGCACAAACCTCGTGCCTTTTCTCCACCTATTCTTCACCTCAAGTGGGGCCATGAAGCTCCATCTTAAAACAAGCCTAAGTCCCCTATTTCCTTGATCGAACGAGGTCTTCAGAACTTGCCTNCTTTGGATTTAATTTGTTGTACCCAAGATCTCACAGCACAAACCTCGTGCCTTTTCTCCACCTATTCTTCACCTCAAGTGGGGCCATGAAGCTCCATCTTAAAACAAGCCTAAGTCCCCTATTTCCTTGATCGAACAAGGTCTTCAGAACTTGCCTCTTCAGATGCCCAGAAATTGTATTCTAATTTACAGTACAAACTTATTCATGACCAATATGTAACCATTTCATCCTAAGCTAATATTATCCTTCAACTCAAAAAGCTCTTTTTTCTCCTCAGCATTTACCACCCAACATATTTATTAAGAGGTTTTACATACCCTCTAACCTCTGTTCAACTTGGCTAAATAAGCTAAGCTCATCAGAGGAAATGTTATAAATATTTTTAAATACGATTACCAGTTCTGCTAATGAGAGAGAATAGAGAGTCTACAAAGTCAGGGGAACTTCAGTAGTAACAATTAAAACACGAAGGTACCTGCCTTAGAGGTTTTAGCTGGAGGCAATCCTTAATTTCCCAAACATATTTCCTCATGAGACACAGCAATGAACAAGTCTCCTACTAAAGATAAGGATAATTCGCTTTACACTCCACAATACAAAGCTCACCCAGCATCTAGCTGGCCTGCAGCTGGAACAGCTCTTCGCACGTCTTCTGGTCTTTGCCAGCATAGGTCTCAGGAGGTCACTCCAGCCATGGCACACTCGACGAGTACATTAGCTGTGGTGGGAGGCAGGAGACCGGCTGTGCTGAGGTGTCATCATTTCACAGGTTATTACTGAATTTGTTTTCCACTGACATAGACTGTCATACCCACTTGGCTCCATTTCCAATCAAGTCTTTTTTCAACCTTTTTTTAAGAAAAAAACCCAAACCTTCTTTTCTTTAACCGAGTTGTGATTTTAAGACAGTTATGTTTTCACTTTGACATGTCAGAGGTTGAATGGCAGGTAAATGAACCGGGAAATTTGGCAGAAGAGCCCTATCATTAAAGCAGCAGTGCTCAATATGCCAAGAACTCAATCTCTAGGAAGGAATAGCAGAAAAAAAAGTCTCTGATTTTAATGACAGTCTTCTCCAACAAGTCAGCGGCTGAACGAACACGAAGCTCTGATTGGGACACAGCACTGCTCATCTGTGCTTGGAAAGAGAGGGTCCGGGAAGGGCACCCTGGAGGCACTTGTCTTCTTGTCTGAATTAGAGCCCTGCAGGGGTGAGGGGCACTTCATTAATACAAACCCACTCCAGCAAGAAGGATTAATCAGCTGTTGAACCTTCTACCTGCTCTGGCTAACTGTGCTTGATGACTCAAGCTCACTCCTGATGACTCTTACAGCATCTCTAAGAATCCAGGAATTCTATTATATGTAGCTAGATATATCTATCTGTATAAAAGATGCTTCCATAAATGCTAAAGGAAACTGCTTCCATTTGCATAGAGGAAGAAAAATGTTCTTGCCCTGTAGTCCAATAAAATTTGTAAAAGCTGTAAGAGATGATTTCTCTTCCTCATCTGCAGTTCATTTTTCCCAAACCAGTACATTTTCCTCCATGAGCAAAAACATGCTAATAGGATACTACAGCTGTTTGGTAGCAAAGCACATGGTTTACATCCTGCATGTGCCCTTATGGGTGTTTGTTCCAGCCCTAGTGGACCACAGGGAGGTTAGAAGAGAGGACACAACTTGCAGCACCTGGCAGAAGCTGGAGGTGACCAAGTGGCACCAGATGATGCCTGGGCTGTCTGCAGGAGGTGCTCAGACACTAATCACTCCAGAGCCTGGGGTGCGTCCACAGAGCTGCCTCATTTGTTACCTGCCTCACTGCCCACCCGGGCTGCACATCAGGAAAGGGAGATGGGGCAAGAAAAAAAGAGTCTTATGCACCCATGGACACTGCCTGCACTTATCTGCATGGCTGATCGAAGCCCGGTCTTTCTTAGCTTTCTAAGTAGCTGACTTTGCAAAACATCACACAAACACAATTCTTTCATTTTATAGTAGCTAATCTACAAAAGAGATGCAGAGGTGCTCAGGAATAGCGCCCCTTCCAGTGCTGGGGCTGCCAGATACATCCTTGATGCCAGCCACAGCTGAGGACACAGGTTTACTCTGAACACGCGATGGAGAGCTTTCCTACATGGCATGGCATTGAGCAGCGTTGAAGGCAGGCTGCAGGGATGCAGCACCCATCCTGGCATCAACTGCCTCCTTTGTTACAACTTCAAAGGACTCACTCAGAAATGAAAACAACCTCATTGTTACTTTGCTACATGGCTGAGGCAGGTAGGGACAGCCTTAATTAGGGTATATAATGCCACAAGAATAAAATCCTGATGTAACATAATGTCTCTTGGTGGTACATAAATGTCAAGACATTCATGGAAGACAAGTGTTGCAGCAAAATAAATGCCTGTATTTTCATTATGCCAAGTGATGGATGAAGAGGCAAATGTCACCATATGGCTGAAGGGTGCTGTGCAGATGAGTGAAGGTGGCTCGCTTGCAGCGCGCTGCCCGAGCTGCTGTGCACCGCTGCTCCCAGGGAGGAGCCACCCTGCGCAATTTGTGCTGGAGCTGCCTGGGAGGGCAGCCCAGGACCAGGATTTGGTTGTGTATATTGAGGGGTACATCCCCGCGGCTTTTTCCTCACTGGATTAATCCTAGCTCCACCTGATGTGATACCTGCCTTGCCCAGAAAGCACGCATAAGAAAGAAAAACAGAACTCCTTGAAGGAAGAAATGATACAAGAAATAAATAGTAACAGGACATAACCCGGACACAGGACTTCGGTTTAAAGGTAATAAGACTTTAAATAAAATTAGCCTTTATTTTCCATTCAAATCATACTCTAATTTCACAGACATTTTCAGAAGTCTCCAACACTACACACAGCAGAAGTAATACATTAAAAATGCAAATGACAGGTGAACAGTTATCTAATAAACGAAGAACAGAAATAGTTTTCTAAAAGGAAATAACTCCTTTCTTCCTTTTGTCTCATTTTTACCATTCGCTTTGATTGATACTTTGCATTTCAGGTTTTTAGACGTGGACTCAGGTTTCATCAGCACACGTAGCTCCAACCACTGAATCCTGCAAGACCCTCAGGTCCCTGGCATGGCCCTATGCAGCCTGCCGGCACCCTGCCACAATGGGAGCAGCCCACAGCCCCGGCCCCGAGTTTGCTAGACGCAGAACACGAACACGAGCATGTGTGAAGATGTTCACATGCACCATTTACTGTTTGGCTGAGGCTGACTTCCCTCCCCTTCCCCTCCTGCTAAACAAAGTCTAATTGGAGTACGACAGGCCAATGAAGATCTTGCAGTCGGAAGATCTTCCAATTTTATACAGCTGCTGAATCCCTGAGGAAATATCACAGAGTACGAAAAAAGGTATCTGCCTTTTCTTCAGCCACCTGAGAGGTGCTACAACAGAGGAATACCCTCCTGATGATGCCAAGAAAAATGCTGAGATATAACTTAAGGAAAACTGACTACAACCACACGTTATTCAAAGCCAAATTTTGTGAAAAGCAGAGTTTTCATGAGCAGCCAGCTTAGGCAATAAATGAATGATTAAAAACATCTGTTGATGGTTTTCTTCTAAGAAATGACAGATTAGACTGGAAAACACTGTAATTTATATGTGTTAAAACAAACTCTAGGAAAAAATCAATCAACTTTTTTTTACTACACATTAATAACATACATTTCTTCAGCAAAGGATTTTTCCAGCAGTGGCCCGCTTTGTGGGTAAACCGCAATATATGAATCTGTTTTCAAAGCAGGTGATTTAAAAGCAGTATTAAGGCAAGACAGAGCCAATAGTTAAATTTCTTTCCTCTAAAGGAGCTGAGGTCAATCTTCTTTACTGTCAGCACTTTAGTCTTTAATGCATTTATTTTCTTAAGATTATTTTTCTTTTTAAATCAGGTAAACTTTTAGATAGGATAGTCTTGATTTTTGCAGCTAATGCTGCTCCAGAAGGCAAGTCTTTTCTACCCCTTTCCCCTGTCCTGGTAGGTCTCCTGTGAGGTGTGCAGCAAGCATCCTCCTGCAGCACCTGAGCAGAGTCATTAACGAAATAGTTTTAATGCAGTCTGTGTGCAAATGCCAACTTCCAAGAACCCGAGTTTATCAGCAGACAGCCCCAACACATCCACAGCAGAAGTGGGTTTGTCAAGCTGGTCATGTCCCATCAAAGAGAAGGCCAGGCCACATTTTGGGGATACAGGCATTGCTCAGTCAGGAGCATATGAGGTTGTGGAAAACCGGTAGAGCCACTACAGAGTAAGCAAAGCATCACAGAAAGGACCAGCCTGCAGAGTGCAGTAGGAAGCAACAGCATTTTGATGGGGTTTTGGGGGTTTTGTTTTTTGTTTATTTGGTTGGTTTTTTAAAACTCTTTTTTCTATTCTGTTTCACTTTGAGGTTTATCTTCAATTTCCAGAGTTTGTTGCTCAAGCTCTAGGGTTCAAAGCCCTTTGGTGTCCTTGGCACTCACAGCAAGGGAGATGTTTTGTGGCTGCTTTCAGAGCTGTCTCTGGCTGGAAGCCTGCTCCAGGCATTCACCAAAGGGAAAGGGAGACCAATCCATAGACTGTTTCATTTTCACTCAAAGGCAGTATAAAAGATCTTCAGAAATAGAAAGGATGCCAAAGCTTCTAAATGCTCATCCTTTGTAATATCACAGGCTGAGTGAGGTATGAAGGCACCTACGGAGGTCATCTGGTCCAAATCCCCTTCTCAAGTAGATCATCCAGAGCAGGTTGCTCAGGGTAGCATCCAGTCAAGTTTTGAACCTCTCCAAGAATGAAGACTGCATACTCTCTCTGGGCTGCCCAAGGCATTAGGCATGACCTAATATGCATGATATTCCCATCACAAGTATTTCAGTTTCAGCTTTTCTAACACGTGGCAACATAAAAAGTAGCTTCTATCTCTCTGCTCATGCTTAGCACCATTATAAAAGTCAGTTTCTACCAGCTTTGGATGTGTCCAATCAAATGTACTTCCCACTAAATTAAGGCAAGAACCATAGAATCATTTAGGTTGGAAAAGACCTTTAAGATCATTGAGTCCAGCTGTAAGAGATACGGATGAAAGGATACAAAGAACTAGAAAGTGTCGGCTTCTGTGTGCAATCCATAATACCTCTTGCATGAAAATACCTTCAGCAGCAGTCGGCTCCTCTGCCCAGCCCAGGGGTGAGCAGATCAGACTGCCCTTTGCATGTACAGGCTCTGTGGTGCCTGCGCATATCACCATGACCTATTGAGAACCTACGTGTAGGTTTATTAGCACAAGCAGTCTACACAGACCACATCTTTGGCTCAGTCTTGCCCTTCCCAAATATTAATTCCTCCATTATTCAGTGAATTAGCTTACAATGAGACTTGAATGCCAGGAAACACTCTACATGGTACCCTGCCGACTGGCTATCCCCTACTACATGGTGCCTTTCCACTCCATGGACAAGCAGGAACCCTTGAGCACTGTCCCATCCCATTGGCCTCACTTGTAGCATGCTTGATGCCTGCAACCTTGCTGGCCTCCCCAATAAATCTGTGCCTGCAGTGGACCGAAGCCTGTCGGCTTTCCGGCAGCACCCAGCCATCCCTGGTTGGGGGAAGTTTGCAGCCTGGATGTCAGTGCAGAGCCTGGACAGTGGGCTAACACCCAGTAAAGGTAAGGTCCTTGGTCCGTGAGTTCAGGACAGCCTTTGCTTCTCTTTTCCTTGGCCTTTTCACGGGCAAGGGAAAGGATGCTTGAGGAATCACAGCAGTGGCCAATCCATCCATCTTTCTACCACTCTCCCTGGGGCCATTCCAACCACACCGGCCCTGCTGCACCTGATCAGTGTCTTCATTACCCTTGTATTATCTAATGGAACTGGTCTGCTGTTGTAGTGCTG
>VZSC01012843.1:0-46290 GCA_013398225.1 Steatornis caripensis | reverse complement strand
GATCTCATCAGTGCTGATCAATATCTAAAGGGTGGTGTCCAGAGGACGGTGCCAGGCTCTTTTCAGTAGTGCCGNAGGGGACCAGAGCATCTCTGCTGTGAGGAAAGGCTGCGAGCCCTGGGGCTGTTCATCCTGGAGAAGAGAAGTCTGGGAGGGGATCTCATCAGTGCTGATCAATATCTAAAGGGTGGTGTCCAGAGGACGGTGCCAGGCTCTTTTCAGTAGTGCCGAGCAACAGGACAAGGGGCACCGGGCACAAACTGGAGCATGGGAAGTTCCCCCTGAATGTGAGGAGGAACTTCGCCATGAGGGTGCCCGAGCCCTGGCCCAGGCTGCCCATGGAGGCTGTGGAGTCTCCTTCTCTGGAGAGACTCAACCCCGCCTGGATGCATCCCTGTGCCCCCTGCGCTGGGGGCACCTGCTTTAGCGGGGGGTTGGACTGGGAGATCCCCAGAGGGCCACGCCAACTCCTGCCGTGCTGGGATTCTGTGATTACTGTGAGTTGACTGAATAGAGAGTAAGAAACAAGCAGAAAAAAGAGACTAAAGAATTAAGCATCAATAGGGAAACTGCTTTTTTGAATCCTCATAAATTGGTTAGAGAAAAGCTGTAGTAATATGAGAGCAGTGTGCTCTACCCCAGTACCATAACGAGAAAAAAAATAAAATGCAGAAGTTTGGTTTTTAACCCTACAGCAAACTAACTAAACAACGGCAGAAGAGTGTAACAGAGCCACCCCATCACACACTGAAACACAGCACAGACCTGTGATCACAGAACAGCACTTCTGACTCACTGCAAAGGCAATTTAATACATCATGTACGTCCTTGCGTTTAAGCTCAGCGCACATTACAAATGCCCCATTCCCTTCAGCCAAGAATTCTGACCCTGATGTTCTCCAGGTTCAATTCCATCTTACATTTCCCTATTCTCTACAGAGATCTTTGCCGTACCCTACCCAGTCTTCAGCCACCTCCTCTTTCACATCCTTACCTCTAACACAATTTTTTAATTACAGAAGAAAGTAATCAGTGACTGTCAAATCAGCTGTTTTGAATACGTTTCTGAAGTACAAATCAAGGCAATCTTATTGCTATCAGTGTCCCCATCACAACTTAGATCCTTAACTCAGCTGGAAAGTTTTTTGTGGGTAGAACTGCACCTGTATCGGCTTCATTCAACTTGTAGTATACTGCAAGTTACTGTATTTGTGATGTACATAGCTTCCATAAACAGCAAATCCAAAGGGGAAAGGTACAGCTGATGTGCACAACATATGTAACGCATAGCCAGAACATTGAACATACGCATTAGTTATCAATCCAAAGGCATTTAGCAGGCTTCCTTGGCACCTTATTTTCCTGCAGGATGGCATTAGTGGCAATGGACAGATGTGTGGTTGCTACACAGTCTTCCTTCAAGAGTAATCCGCCTCATTGTCACTTGATAAATTAACGTCGTTATGAATCCGCATGGAGTCATGCTGTTCTACTGCCAAAGAACCTAGCGATATTAACGGAACAGCATAAATCAATGCCTGTAAAAGAACAGCAAGATTAGCACCCCTGTTGGTGAATGACCTAAGCATAATTGAAACAGACACGAGAGGTGAGTGGCACCTTGGGTTTCTTGGTCAGTCTCTGCCACCAAAGGGGTTTTCCAAACACAACGCCCTCCTCCCCAGCACGGCAGAGTTCCCAGAGGTGACTCGTGACAGGAGTGGTCAGAGGCTCCCCTCTTTAAGGCATCCTTATTCCCACTGGATATGGCACGGCAGATGCTCTCTTTGGGACTAGAACGAATCCCATCCCACCCACAGCATTCCACGTTTTCAACCTCCACGAGCAGAAATGTTTTTAGTGTGTTTGAGTGCATACAACATACAGCTTTTACTTTTATAGAGCAGATTATTATTTGTTGTGGTTGCCCAGTAAAAGCAGAAAGTCAGTAAATTGTTATGGTCCCTTCCATTCCCTGCAGTCCAACACACGCCCTACATCCAACGTGCTGCTCTTCCAAACGTGTAACTCGACCCAGTACTACCGCTTGCAGCAAAGACCTCAGTACTTCCTAGCAAGTCTAAGCCAAGTCTTTACTATCTTGAGGACTTCTTGCATTAATACTGTTTGAAATGCAAACATAGCGTTTGTTTTACTGAAACATCAAAAAAATCTTTAAGACTACCTTTCCTTCAACTAATATACACTTAACTGAGCCGCAGATGAATTTTTTTAATTAGCTGGTGATGTCTTCGGCACACGTACATGGTCTTTCTCAACTGCACTAAGGCATCGACCAGGTTTAATTTGCTCTCAAATGGCTGGCATGAGAAAGAAGTGTGTTGGATGGTAAACCATTTTACCCATAGAAAGTTGATGGAAAAGTCGTCTTTTTAACTTGAACGCAAGAAGATTCAGTAGGAAGTCAGGGTTTTTTTTTTTTTTTCATCCTTTTCTTGTTTCCAGCAAAAAGGACTGATCACATCTTGTTTATAGCTGCAGTTTCTACTACTGCACAATGCTACAATTGTATACACGGGCTTGATCATATGTTATCTGTGCGTCTCATCTGCCACTACTCTCTCACGGTTGCCTATGCAAGTTTGAAAAAATCCACATTAATGATGGGTCTTTCTCATTTATTCATTTAAAACAGACAGTTGTTGGTTTGACAGTCAAAGTCATTAGGGAAAAAGGTATCTATTTTTCATTTTGCATCTTTTCTGGCTTGCCTTCTCCCATTTGTGTTTCTAGAGCACAGAGCTAGCAGTTTCACTGCCATCATGTTGCTTAGGTACCCACGAATTAATGGTGCCTGAGAGAGTCCCCAGCCGTACATCCCACTCTGGACAACAGATTCACAGCTCTAATGAAACACCAAAACATTGCCCGAAAGAACAAGCCCCTCATTGCCAAGTGAATTATTTCTTTGGAAAGGCATTCTGCTACATGATCAACCATGAATGGGCAAGAGAAAAAGAGATGTTTGGGGTTTTCTTTCTTTTAATTGAGGCTGTATCTACGTACCGAGCTGCTACTGCCTGGCTCTGAACACTACTTCAAACCTTTTGACTAAGACACCATAAACCAGACTGCTAGGAAAATGCAGAACTTTCCTGATTGACTCACCACTATTTCTTTGCCAGATTCTGTCATCACTTCTCATTAAAAATCATTTTATTCCACAGCTATCCTATTGACTTATAAAGTACCAAAGGATGTAAGAACCTGGCACAGTATGCCTTTTTCAGACAAAAATACAACTGCTGGAATTCAATCATTTAATTCTCAACTCTTTTAGTAGGCTAAGTGTATTATCTATCAAAAAGATACTACCGGAAATAGTGTATTATGACCATTAGAGACAGAAAGTGACAATTACATCAATCACACTCAGGTTAGCAAACGTTAGAAACCCAGGCAGGCAGCACAGGTTTAACACAGCTTTCTCTGGGCTAATATGAAATGACATTATGGGAAAACTTCAGCGAGGACATTCTGAAGGCAGGAACGAGTCAGTGCATTACAACAGCAAAAGGTTAGAGAAGCACTTAATTACAACCCAGGCAATAAATGCAAATTTTACCTTATTAAGATGATTTGAATTCTATCGTCATCCTTCATATAGATTAATTTTACATTAGCAGTAAAGAAGGGCTAATAAAAGACTGATTCTGCAATAAAATGTTGATCCTGCAGCACGTGTGCAGCTATTATTCCACTGAAAGTTAGTGTCCAAGTTTAAATACACGAGATATTCTGCCCCAGAAAGTAAACTCCCCATTAGTGTTCCTTAAGGTAACGTTTCACTCCAAGTACAGCCTGTTTCTTTCAAAGTTCATTTCTAGTCTCACCTAGCATCTACATAACCTGCAATCATGTATAGGGCAAATCTGTGTAGTAATATCAAACGTGGTATCCATACTGCATTATCTGTTTGTTTAATTACTATGCAATTTAAAATGCACAGTTTTACTTTTCTGCTAAAGGAGTTACTGTTTGGTGCAGGCTCCTTGAACAGTTTTCAATCTCATCACCTAAATCCCACCTAGAGGTCAAACCTGACCAGACTGTAGTATCTAAACCAAAGCAAAATCAACACACACAGCAGGAAATTCTGAATGATTTTTGCAGCAGTGGGTTTAAAACACATAATCCAAAACCAGCCAACTAAATCGACAGATCAGAGCAATGCAGCATTTCTATTAGGCTGCAGAAGTTATCTTGTGGTCTTCTGATTCTTCAGAGGGAAATCCAAACAGCGGTGCAAGCGGCCTTGCAGTTTAAGCTATAATCAAAGTTGATTTGCTGCAGGTTGAACTGGGGGGGTAAAGCATGTGAAGAGGTAACTCGCTGCAATGGAGGCCAGAGCTGGATGAGAGGTAATCGCAGACAGCCCTTCCCCAGCAGCACGCTGCTGGTACAGGATCAGAAACTTGCCACAGCGGCAGCTCCATCAGAGACATGGTCAGGGGGCACTCCGCTAAAAATGAAGCAGACCCCAAGGAAACAACCGCTGCTTAGTGATTTTTAATCACTTTCACAAGTTGGGAGAGTAGCTCAGCCGCTGTCACCCTTAACTACACCAGCCAGATCCCCAAGGAAGCCTCCAGCTCACTTGTTTTCACTTGCTGCAGCGGTTGTCACCCTTCCCCCCCAAAACAGCCAAGAGCCCTTTTTTGCAGAACATGCTTGTGGGCACTAAGCACCAGCTGTTGGAACAAAGCGGCAACCGAAGAGGTTGCGGCCACTTGCCTTCCCCAAGGCAAACTCTCCACTGCACTAAAATCCCATTTTCACCTTGGTACCATCAGAATTTGGCTCTACAATTCTTTGCACTGTAGTTTTAGCTCTATCAATAGAAATGACTGCAGTCACAAGGAGGTGGAGGTCAGAGCTGGAAAGGGCAAGTAGCAACAGAAAACTGCACTCCCAGATATAACCAAGTGGCTAACTCTCAATAAACCTGGGCATCCCCCCCCTCCACAGCACTTTCGAGGCTCTGCCCTGAGCCAATGTATTCCTTCTTCTAAGGAAGGATCCCAGAAATTCCAATATAAGGAAGCACAAATTCAATGCTTAGATTGAGATAAATAAAGTTAATGGGTGACCTCTATTTTTGTTCTCAGCAGAGGAACCCCAGCAGATACGCACCAGACAACTACTATAAGCCGCAAGACAAGAAACAGGGCCAAGCAGGGAAGGAGCTAGCACAAACTAGGAATTTAGATAGAGAAATACAGGATGGTCAGTCTTCAATTCAACCTCTGTATTCCTTAGAAAAGCTTTCTAGGACAAATTTCAAGCACGGCGATACAAGCAGGCTTTGCACAAAACTCATCACCTTCAGAAACACCATTTCACAGGAACAGAACAAAGCTCAAGCCAGGAAGGTCTAGAGAGCCAGATATAACCACTTGCATATTTAAGACTTTGTGGACAGCAGTAAATCAGACAATCTTTGGAGAACAATGAATAAACCAATTTCAACATTCAACCTTAATCCTAAAATCCTTGCGCCTCCATTTATCAGCACTAATCTTCATCAGAAGGCACAGAGAACTTAAGACTTCAAGGGGTGGTTTCTAGAACACTATTCACTTCTACTTGAAAACTGATCCAATTCCTGCTTCCTTTTCCCAAAATGTACATTTTTCTAGCAGTGACCCGTGTAAGAAGTAAAGCTACCTCACTCTGAAAAAATACTTTCCAAACGGGTAGGGTCCATAAAAATCAATATGATTTTGTAAAAGCTCCCATCAAATTTACTCTGAAGCTAATTTTACATAAATAAATTTCTTTTTGTAGATCACCATTGTGTGCTACTGGACCCAGCCACTTTTGTGGGGTTTTTGGCAGACTTCTCATGAAACAAACATAAAAATTTGTTTGTCAGTTCCATGCTTAAAGAATGCAAAGTTGTGTTTTGGTTATGTGCTTCAAAGTGACATTCACACACTGTCCCCATCATGGGCATCTGGGATGCCAGCAAAAGCAGTCTGATGTATGCTGGCAGCCAAAACACGTTGCTTACGCCCACACTAGCATTGTTTCTCATGTGGGTTTTTTTTTTTTGTGCTTTTGTTGCCTTTTTTTTTTTAATATAATAAGCATGGGGATTTGCTCCCTGTATAGGAACTGGTTAGCAGAAAGCCAGTCACACCATTGCATATATTTTGCTGTAATCCCAGTTCCCCTCATCAACCTAACACACATACGTTTTTGTACAGGCATAACAGAAGAGATCACTTATTTTAGCCTACAATTCAGGTTTTGATGGCCTGGAAAGACCTATGTGGAAACACTACTCCTGTAAAATTCAGCAGCAGCTCCTCTGAATGCGGGCTCAAAGCACAAGTGTGGATAGGTTATTCACGCAGTTCATCCAGTACCCTTCTGGGAAGAGCTAGGACCCTGCCTCCTGAAAGACACACTTTATTTTTCAAAACAGGTCTGGAAATAAAGATTAGAATCCATGAGTTTAAACGCAGTCACTTCAGAACATATTAGAAAAAGAATACAAAGTACTACTTCTAAACTCTTCACAACAGCTCAGTAAACATTTTGGAAGTTGAACATCCATATGCACCAAGCAGCTCCAAAATGCTGCAGAACGGTTATACTTTCCTTAGTAAATGCGTAACCAGGGGTAGCTTTTAGATTTGCTTGTACATGATAAACACAGTATAGACGTTTTAAAATAGTGGTGCAAATTTTCTTAGAAGTGGATACTGGCTAAGGGTTTGAATTCACCATTTAGCTCCATGAAGGCTCACGGTATTGTGCATACATTAAGTTTAACATGAGCCGTACAAAACAGTTAAATCCAAGGAATATCCCTGCAGTTTGCTAACGTTGTAGCCTGTGGCCAATAACTTCTACACTCATGTTTTGTCTGTAGTTAAGATGACTGTTTTTTCCTACAACATGCTGGTAGTTAGCCATAAGGAAAAATGCAAACAAGGAGAAACTCACCAACTCGCAGAAGGCCACATGGGGATGCTATGGACACTATAACAGCTAAGCAGCAAGCTATGCTTCAAAGCATTTACAAACATTCTCGTTCAGCATATTGCATAAAATTAAGCACAGTTTACTTCTGTTACTAATTTGTGACTTAAATGAACCTGAACACCCATGGTGTTCCCTCCTGTGGTGTTTATGCTATTGACCTGAGTCTCCAAACATGTCGGCCCAAACACAGCTAAATGCCTTGGCACGTGCACTACTACAGAGCTAACAGGATCTGAATGGAGCTTACATGTGTAAAATTAAGCTGTCCCTGTTTAAATGCTTGAGCGGGTAAGGGCCAAAATATTCAGCAGCATGAGCCAAGCACAGTTTTCATTTAACACTTTTACATAAACAATTTTGAGTAGCTTTCAGAAGTTACCTATGCTTCATATCCGCATGTAGTTATTTATTGTTACACCCTCTGCCCATGGAGACGTGTTTAGAGAGTGAAAGTCTCCATAAAAATACTGAAATTCCAGCAACAGACTTCATATTAGGAATTCCGGATCACAGAAGAAATTAATGACTTGTCTAAGGAGCACAGGGCTTTCTGCAGAATCTCTGTAGTCTCTAAAATGCAATAAACCCAGAAAGTTTCACGCATTTGCCCTCAAAACCTCCTCCTTTAGGTTGACGTGACACTGGGTAGTTATTGCACAGGATAGCGTTAGTTAACCCGCTGTATCCAAATGTATTCCTCAGCTCAAGCAACAAGATGATACACTTAGAGAATACTTACAGGACCGGTTACAAGGAAAATGGCACACGCAACCTTTGCATACAATAAAGAACACAGCCTTTTAAACGTGTCACATTAGGATCAAATTGAAAATGTCTGGCTATTGGATTTCACAGTTTGGCTGGGCTCATTTGCAGTACCCTCTGCAAAAACACGAGGCAGAAAGCTGGGAGCATCTAGCAGCAACGGAGATGCACCAGCCCACACACCTACAACCAGTCCAGCATTAATCACAGCCTTATTTAGGACTTGAGGCATGCAGCTATCAATTACCCTGCAGAATCAGAACAAGCAACAGGCTTCTTACATTCCCAACCCAGAGCTGCTCTCTCCCTCAGTAACTGCACAGTGCTTGCAGCAAACACCTCTTTGGGGGAGCTGCTCCTTCTTCCTTCATGTGTCCAGGGCAGAAGCAGCACATCAGCTCCCAGGAGAATAACGGTGCTGCCACAGAGACCTATACAGGCAGAGCAAAAACCTGGCTTTTTGTGAAACTCCCAAGTCAGAGAAACCAGCCACTTCCTACTGTACCCATGGCACCAAAATGTCTGGTTTATGTCAAAATACAGCTGCACGCACAATTACTGGGTTTGTACATGGAGCCAGCTGCCCTGACTTCAACAGGATGACATTCCTAGATGTTTAATAAACTAGGTTTCACACCCGGGCCCTTATACACACACATATATGCGTACATACGTACGCACCTGTGCCACATTAACAGCATATGTAAATGGATTCACTCAGGAAGCAAGAAGCAGCAGAGTTGTTTTGACAGGACCATTTCCCTGTTATATTGTCAATACAATGCAACAGAGTTCATTAACGGCTCCTCTTTCAGGGGAAAGGATATTTTCATCTCTTTATCTCCTCATTAACTGGTGGTAACAGTAGCACCAAGTCAGACTAACACAGACAGCACCAGATCCCGCAGCTGTCCAGCACAAATTTATGAATTGCTAAGAGCAGTTAAGGTTTTGAGACTAAAAAAACCCCACTAAACCAAACCATATACAAGTAAGTATTACAAATATGCATAGCAATAAGTATGATGCATCCCTGCTTTTTAGTTTTATTGTGGTTCCTGAAAATAGTGAGATACAAGAATGGACATGAATAATCTGTTATAGCTTCATCATATTAAAAATTCCATTAACCACTGTGCCACATTGTACTTATGAAAGCTGCGACAAGATTTTTAAATGCATATTTTGTTTATTTTTGTCCCCCAGTTGACAGATTGTGTCACTGTTAAGACCCTTCACTCACCCAATTCCAACCACAACCGTTTGATTCCCACATGAACATAACATGGAGGTGCCACCTAACACCCATTAGCACGCTCTTTTTTCAATATAACTTAATGTTTGTTTCCCTTTCTGCAATGTTTATTGCACAGCCTCTTCGCTAATCCACGTCTCAATAATGAGAGCTGGCAGCTGCTATTTCTGCAATATTCTGTACAAGATGCTAAATTTCATCTTGTATTCACTTTATCTGCTGTTTAATACTATGTCAATGCTATTTGGCAAATACACAAGAGGTGAATTGTCACTCTACTTTCATTCTGGCAACTGAATCCATCTGGAGTTGTACAACTATCAATAGCTTTCTTTTCCCCTAACTTTTTTTTTTGAGACTAGGTAGTCAGTAATCACTGTTCTTGCATTACAACAGAACCACATCAATTAAGCATTATCCTAAAAATAACTGCCAAAAGAAACATTTACACCAGCTTTTCACTACAAATCAAAGAACTAACCGGACTTGCTCTTTTTCAATGAGCCCTGTCATTTTTAATCTTTAACATTTTCTCAGTTTTCTTTGGACACCAAAAATAGGTTGGAATCACAAATTACACATTACTTAAGAACCAGATCCTAAAACTGCACAGCAGCCTTGGATAGCCTTCCCAGAGTAAAAAATAAATAATCAGATATCCATCAAGCAAGCAGCTCCTTGCAATGTTGAGCTATGATCACTGACTGTAACCAAAGACCTCAGTGTTTTGAAGATTTCCTGTGATTGATATCTGACAGAGCCAAGGAATCCAAATAGGATTATTTGTTGTTACTACCGAGATAGATGAGGTCATGGAGAACACCTGTACAGTGCTTCAGCAGTGCTTCCTGAGGAGACGACCTGCCTTGCTGACTGTGACAGCCAGCCACCTCTGCAGGGCTGGGGATGAACACAGTGCATGGAAGACAACCTGTGCTATGCTCTATTATTTTGATTCATAGCATAAAACCATAAATATAATCTAAAAACCAAAAGCAAGCATATATTTCTCATTTTTTTTTTCCCTTGTAGTCCCAAATTTCTGGACATTATTAAGTGTGCTTTCTAAAGAAAGCTGTGTTAAACAGTAACGAAGATACATTTTTTTTCCCCTCTCAGAACCAAGGGACAATCTCAAATTCAAAAATCCTCCGATCTGGCAACAGCGTGGCATAATGTGGAAAAGTAACAACTCATGCCAGTCAAGTGGAGAATGGCACACTGCATCAGGCCATCTCTTTACAGCGGACTTCTCTTGGGGCCAGATGTCAGCGCTCTGGCATCTTATGGGATTGCCTTCTTCTTAGTGGGACTAGCTTACACAGCAACCCGAGCACTCGCTCCTTTCTCGTGTGAAATACATAAAGTGCATCTACATCATGTGGCTACCTCCCGCATCTTCCAAGCTACGGTGAGCAATTAGGCACCACGCGCATTCTGTTGACATTGCGGGCAGTACCGATATGAGCACAGCTTTGACAAAGACACTATTATTAATAACCTATATAAGGAACTGAGATTAATTACACTTCACTCTAAAGGTTCCTACATCGAGGTTCCAATGCCACCAGAAGAGCCTGAGAAATCCTAGCAGTGGACACTGTGCCAGACCCAAGTAAAGATGCCCTTTCTCCTGACCTAAGAAGTACACTGGAGGCCCTCTTTCTGGGCAGACACTACACTAGACATCAACTCAAAGCACGTATTCCTTCGCCTTTTCTAGAGATGCTGCCAAGCTTGTTTCTAGCTTGAGTGCCAGTAACAGCATAGCTCAACACCCTCCAGCAGAACAAGCAGGAATGGTGTATGCTCCACAGGTGCAGGGCCAAGGGCAAGTTGCCCCTACCTGTCCCCAAAGCTTTCCTCATGAGAAGGCCACAAACACCAGCAGTGCAAGGCTCTGAGTAACAGACAGCTGACCTGCATTGGGGGGGGAAAGAATGCAAAACACATAGCTCCATTAGGGAGAGAAGGAGGGACACCCCACTACCAGCAGTCATTAACTGTATACCTAGCTTGGGAAGTAAAGTGATCAGTGAAGCGCCAAGTGATGAGTGAACTACGCCTAACACGTATGGAGATGAAAAAGTAACATAGAACTATGAAAGATCACTTTTTAAAGCAAAAAAAACAGGATAAAATACTGGATATTACTTTTTTCCTTTCCAGGTTTTACAGTTAAGAGAAAGAAAGAGCATTAGATTCATCCGCACGCTGACTGCACTACAACTGCAGCAATAGAAACCCACCACAAACTTGATGTAACTGTCTGCTTAAAAAGTGTTTACTGTGCTGATATAGCAATGACTTTGTCCATTGATACTGCATTTTATTTGCAAAAATAGTCAACCTACTTTTAAATAAGTCAATTTATATATAATCTGGAACATCAGTAGAAGCAAGGGGAAAAAAACATTACCTTAATATTCAAAAAGGGATCTTACTCCTTCTACAGATAACATACTGGAACACAAAACTTATTTTCAGCGTGTAAGAGTAACTCCACTACACAGTGCCAGGCATGTCAGAATAAATGCAATTCCAATCAGTTTTACATAATAAAAATACTACTGTGTAACACTTTATAAGCTTCATACTCCCTCCAGGATAATATGCAAACATTTATTTTCTTGTGCTAGTTTTTGGTTTGGTTTTGTTTGTTTGCTTTTTTGTTTTGTTTTGGTTTTTTACATCACCAATTTTATTGTGCTCAAAAGTATCCCAAACACATCACATAAACTTGTGGCACAAGAAGAGTCAAAGACAGTCTCTCAGATGTCATAGTAAGAAAAATAACAAGGACATTTAAATTGTGACTAGAATCTTCAAAACCAGTCTCTGAAATGGCCTAAAGCACCTACTCTTGAAAGAAAAACTAGGAGACTTAGCTGTTTCTTTCACTCAAGATTTTAAAAAGCATCCCCTATCCACTTACACACGCTACAACAAGTGAGCGGACATTGAAGAGTATGCCAAAAATGCTTACTGAGAAACACTTCCTTCATCATGCCAAGACCTGGGCCACACCTTGGGACAACAGATAAAGCGCATCTTGTTGCTGAGGTGACAAGATTAGCAGAAGAGGAGCATCTGTAGATACTTGAAAGATTTTGAGTTCTATGCTTGAGAAGGTACTCGTGAGACAGACTGTGTCTCCGTCCCAGAAACATCTGCTCCTGAAGGAGCGGTACAATTGCAATTTTTAACACACTTAACAACACCACACAACTACTTTGAGCACACAAGGCTGCTGAGTAATTTCTACAAACAAGTAATATTTCTCGCTGACTCAAGCCGCACACGTTGCCAAACACTACTTTGACTTCCGTACTGCCTAGGCAATTCCCATCACCCTCAGACACTCCCGGCTGGTGCAGGCTTATTTCAAACACACAAACTTCCATGCAAAATTTCACTGGGAAATTTGGCAGCAGCATAATTGCTAAATGAGCAGCAATCAAGTAGTTCACCCAATCAGTTTTCTAATTCACCACGACCGCTATAAATACTACCCATTATTACTGAATGTAGCTTTTAGGGGAAAAATACAAGCAAACTTCCTGCAGTAACTAATCTGTGTGAAAATTATACAGAACATCACATTAAAATCTAAGTAAACACTTTGGCATACTCCTAATGTATGCGCATAGATTACTCGAATGTACATCTAAGATAAGTACCATTTGATGTTCAGATTATCAGTGGATATTTAATGTTGATTACCCTAGAGAGGTAAGATATAATTGGTAAACAAGGAACATAGACAGAACAACCACATAATAACCACAAGTGGTATTTATTTCACATTTTATTCCTAACACTCGAAACAATAGTTCATTAAAGATATTAATTCTTTTTTTAAGCTAACAAAATGAAATCAGAAAGTACCAAAAGTGCCGTTTTTCACCATACAGCACTGAGCTGAACGGAAGACCTTACTGGACGTCACTTACAGCATCCCAATTGATACAGCGTTACTTTGAAACTTGAGCTGCGTTGCAGACACAGAGGCAGAACAGGAGCTCTCAACAGGCAGAGCTTTCTGCGGGGCTGCGCGGACTCGCAGCGAGCCTCACACTGTGCCTCCACCAAGGGTTACTTCTGGAGCAAGACTTACACAGCCCAACAGTAAATCTCAGGGCTCCACTTGAGACATCTTTTTAGCTTACAGCACTTAAAACAAGGAAAACTCCATTGGTCATGGCAAGAGCCAGTATTTATTTCAGCAGCAAAGCGCTGGAGATGAAAGAATAAACAGGCAGCAGCAGATAATAAGAGGAAAAACAAAATGGATGTAGGTAATAAAAGAACAAACAGAGAGGAGACACTGGTGTGCTCGCTATATTACTGAGGAGATCAATCAACTCACGCATGTGATGGTGGGGACATGTTCACTTGGCTAACTCATATTTGATTACCTACATCATTTCCCCTTTTCAGTGTAGGCACCTTGCCTAGACTGTTTGATTACAACCAGCTGTAAGCTGCTTCTGGCTTTTCTCTCTCTTTTGTCTCAAGATGGGTTTTACTACACAATATGATGCGACTGCAGTCTCCTCCCAGATTTCTGCCTCCTTATCACTGTGAGGCATTGACAACTTGTTGTTTGTTTTTTCCCACTGACTACGACCTGAGTTAGCTGCTACCAGACACGGCAACACTGGGCCATCAGCCTCCCTGGTTGTTGAAGTTACCCTGCCTCTCAAGGTGGAGAATAGCTCCATTTTCTGTGGGCGTGCAGTGTTGAACTAGAGATGGGTAACTTCATCCCCTCCAACAGCTGATGTCACAGCTGGTAGCTAAAGAGATTATCTGAAAACAAAACCTAGGGAAAAGACCTTTCACGTTGAAAGCATGAGTAAATAACATGGATAATAATAAATAAATACTAGATAAACAAAAATAATTATGAAAAAAAAAAAGGAAGACTACTTAAACTCTATCCCACACCATTGCTCATGCTTGGGGTATCTGTTAACAAATGCACAGCCTGACTGGATTTGTGTGGGGGACACATCAGCAGCTTTCCTGGAGACCACGCTTCCTCCGTAAGCGTGCGCGTGCAACACTAGCACAATATCAGATTTTGAGCACGAAGCAATGATCTTCTGGAGGAAAGTAAATGTTCTGAATTACTGCTGAAAGACAACACGGGAATCTCACAGACACCTCCCTGACAACAGATGCACTAAAAGACCTCTGAGCAGCAGTCTGAGCCTTCCTCACATAAAGACAGGACTCCAGCAGTCAGATAGATGAGGCAATAAAACACTCAGGAAGAGGGAATGGGCTCTAGTTAAATCCTATTCAGAACAGCCATAGAGGAAAGTCTAGCTAAAGACTGCTTCAGCAGTTACGTGAGCTGTGGGAATGTCCAGAGGCAGCTGCGAAGTATGAAACTTCATTCAGTTAGTCATCGCATTAACACGTGAGCAGGGAAAATGTCATAAGCTGGAAGAGTGTGAAAACACAGCACTGAGACCTAGAATCACGTGGCTCAAGGACACAGCAGCAAGAACAAAGCGTTTCACAACACATTTTTTTAAAAATGGAAGCATATTCACAGCTGTATCCCTTTTGAATTTCTGGAACACTTATTGCCCACAGACACATTTGCAAGAACAACCCCGTTAACAGCGCCCTAAGCTGGTACCAAATTTCTGCCTCCAGATCTCTCCACAGAATTCATGTGGGCTATAAAATGACTGCTCTCTCCTTGAAGTGGCTTTCATTGCAAAAATATAGTGCCCACATAGTTTGTAAAGTGCTTTTAGAACAAACTTACTATACAAACTCATACCTGAGGGTAGTAGGCAGGGTGAAGTTTCCCAACTCGACTTAAGGATGCAGACATTGTAGGCAGACACCTCTGCAAGCTGCGCTGCCCATATCTCCAAAGCAGACATAGTCAGTTTACAAAAACAAAGAATATGAACCTCACACATTCATATGCCAAAAAGGAAATACAAATGCAACTGTTGAGTGAAAAAAAGCCCCAGGATTTACAGATGGAGAAAGAAAATGGAAAAAAAATACTTGAATCACCTTACATAAGAAGAAGCGTAAAACAGGAACTGAGGACCTAAATCCTGATTTTAACAACTTCAAGAATATAACGCATGCTTTTGTCTCCTCATTATTTTAATTTAATAGGGTATGTAACAGAAATCTTGTGTCCTTCACTACCGGGGATGAAACATGTTTTCATTAAGCATTAATTCTTTTCCTGCGTTTTAGTGACAGCAAGTGTCTCTGCCATCTGTCTTAAAAGAACAGCATTTCATTGTGCTATTCCAAAACAGCAATAGAAACACAGGCACATTGTTTTCATCATTACTTGCTTTTCAAGGCAGTCAGAGGAGTTGTGCTCCAGGTAACAAGTGTCCCTAAAAAGTCTTGTAAACATTTCAGTAAGAGAATTTGGAATTCAGCCTTGAAAATCCTAAAAACAATTAATGCCACTGTGGCTAAACTTGGCCAGGTGCAATTTCTAAAATGTTCCACAGAAGAGCCATAAAAAAAAGCACCATAACACAGCTTTGCTAGTAATTCATGCTTTCAAATTACTTGAAATTATATCGCATACAGAGAGCTTGCAAGAAATACTGAGAGATTCTCTGATAAGTGCATGACACAATAATGGAAACCAATTTAATCCAGAAAATCCAGTTACACTACCAAAAAGTAAGGACAGTTATATTCCTAGAAAGATAAAACCAGACAGCTCAAGAAAGGAATGAGAGGGGGGAAAAAAAGTCTTTATCACAGAAGAACAGTATTTCAAGTACTAAAAAAATCTAGGATTTACTTGACAGCTTTGTTAGCAGATCTCAGAGTCCCTGAACTCAAAAAGATTACGTAAAGTAGCGTACATCAAGCCAGTTTTTACATAAAAACATCCGCGCCCGTGTCTGAGCATGGGAAAGGCATACCGGCGCAACTCATCGACGAGTGTGTTAAGCACAAACAAAGGCAGGTACAATCCCCTGTCTTTTCTGATATTATTGAGCCAGGAAAACACCATTCTCACTAGAGATCAGTTCTTCAGTGGTTGCAGGATGACGAGGAATGTTACCCACTAAAAAAAAAAAAAATCCCAACCACCACTACAAGTTTCTGTTAGACTAAGTAGGCTTACATAGCAAGCAAATGTAGCTCAGGCAGAGCCACAAGAAAACGAGATTACACGCTCAAGTAACTCCTCAGGTTTTTGAGATGATCAGTCCAAATAAGTGACTAGGTAACAACACACAGCATCATACTGTGTTTCAGCTCACCCGAGTTTTAGCTCTTCAATTTTAACACCAGTTTATTATTGAATCAACACAATTAACAAACAAAACCAAACCACATTCTTTTTACGGCACATAGTTCTCTTCTAAAATCTAAACTGTTGAAGTATTCTTCCACTCAGAAAGAATATTCTTACATTATCTTTGTAGATTTCCTCAGCGTTTTTTTCTGAGAAGAGAAAGAGTCCAGCAAGTATAGCAAGAAATAAAAAGCTATCATCAGAGCCCAAAGAGCCTCAATGCACCTTGCTTAATACCAAGGACAAAGTGCGGTCTGCTCATTCCCCATCCCTTTATTTTATTTTACTTTTTTTTAAGCATAGCATGGATTCATATTGTATCTCTCAATTCTCCTCCTCTTGGCTTATGAAGGAGGAACTCTCCATCTCATCCTCTTTGCATGCTACTGCTCCACACTAACAACCATTTGTCTTTCTTTCCTTGCTATTTGGCAAACGTTACTTAAGTCAGTATTTTAACACATACTGGGTAGATAGAAAAGGTGATGCACCAAGAGGGATATTAGCTCCCATCAGCCAATTAAGACTTTTAAGACTTACAGGGTCAACCAAGCGTGCAGCAGACACACAGGGCACTGTGACACTCACAAAAATTCCTCTGAGCGTTCCAGCGTGCACGTCATGATGTAGTTCTGTCAAAGGGCACCTCAAATTCAGAAAGAGATCAGCTGTGGGGTCCAAAAGCAGCAGCAGCACAGATGTTATTACACAGAGTCTATGTTCAAAGCAGCAGCTCATCAAAAAGACCCTCAAGAAGAAGCCCAAGTTCTGTAGCTCTTGTCAAGAACAACCTGCAGAGAACACAAAGAGTGATGAAGAAAAAAGTTCTCTAACTTTTAGCAGTAGATCAATGAAATACATCAGTACATCCCATCTCTGAGCAGACAACTTTTGGCCTCGTGGAACATGCTGTTGGATAGAATTGGTAAGAAAACACCTCCAAAGCAGAGTACCATCACAGTGCCAGCTTTAAAGCTAATTGTGAATTCTGACCTACAGCACAGATTTCTAACACGAAAAGTTGTAAAAGTTGCCCACAGAACAACTGCTCTTAAGTACCGGGTTGCATTTCTCCTGCAGTCACACACTTAAGGCCTAACATCTCATGTGCAACTAGCACATGAGAACAATGCATAAATACTTTAATCATAAACTGGTTTGTTTACAGGACATTTGTCTTTTGTCTAATTAACATTCAAGGAGAAATTGATTTTGGATAGCTTCGAAACATAAGGGAAAATCAACATATTTGGTCTGGCAGCCTATCTCAACCTCATCACAGACTTGAGTGATTTCAGAGAAACCAGTACAGTGTATTTACACGTGGCTATAAAAGCATGTCACATAACAGTCAGATGCACACTCTACTGAAAAAGTGATCGCTTCATCGCTTTCCTGGAAAAGGCAGCATCCAAGACAAAACTTCGCTTTTCCCCTCACTGTCTGGAGGCAGTGCTGCCCCAGTGCCTATACAGCAGGCATTTGCCCAATTATTAAGTTAGAAAACGTGAACAAAGCCAACAACTTCATGAACCTCGCCTACAGTTCATGTTACTTCATTGGGTCCAAAAACCTCAACTCCGAAATTTCCGTGTCTGAAAACCTCATCGTTAAGCATATTTGAAAATTGTCACGATGGAGTATCCTTGATGGAAGATGTGCTTTATGGCAGCATCAAAGGCCGCCTCACCTTACATGCAGGGACGCATTGGCCTTTCCTCTGTACCCTACAGGGAAACATAGAAAGCAACCCAGCCTCAAGAAGCATGTGTACATTTACAAACACATTACAGGGTTTTTAAATTACCACCCAACGTGAATTACTCGACAGAAAACTTACAGCACCACTCATAACCCTTCATGTGAATTCCAGGCTAGAAAGCAAAGGAAGTGCACCAGCTTTAATAAAACCGGCTGCATAAAATAGAAAGACTGCTTTAAGGAAGAAACCAAAAGCTTTCTCGTAAATGATGCTACAGTTACTGGTTTTTGCTTCCTCACTTAAGAATAGGTCTGACTGTCTCTGCTACTCATACGCCAAAAGAGATTTCTGTTGTTACAATATGGGATCAATTAACATTGCTCATTTCTAGCCTCTCGCGCTCGGTTAAGCACTAGTTATGTAAAGTTGTGTTTCTCTCCCTAAGCACAAGCTTGAGGGGATATAAGCCATTATTGTCTATCCTTGTGGGAGTTTTATACACAAAGTATCTTTCCTTTTAAAGAAAAAACCTCTTCTGGGGAGTAGTAAAAAAACGCAATGGTTACATCATCATTCTTAAAATCATGCAATCAGAGCAGTATTCCGTGTGACAGCTTAGAACATAAAATTTTCGTGGTATAAGGGAGAAAGGCTTCCATGAAATAATAAATGCTACAATCCTAAAATAATCATGCCAGTTGAATACACCTTCAAAACATATACTACTTTATTATTAGTGGTATAAAGGGAATTCTTGCCCTGTGCTACATAAGTGTCAGGTGTTCAGAATCACAATTCTTTTTCTCCTTTTACTCCCACTCTCACCCCAGAAGTAACATTATCCCGTTTTCTGTTTCACACTAATTAGCGCAAAAAAAAAAATCAGGTATTTTAACACAGGGCCTCTTTTTATGTGAAACAATATAAATTGTCATGGGCAACATAACTTATTGAAAGGATGAAAGTGAAAAAAAGAAGAGAAATCCTCAAGCTGAGAAAAATTACTTCAATTTCTGAGTATCTGAGTAGAGGCAAATTTCACCGTACATGAAACAATATGCTGGCTATTACTGCCTCGCACAAATAATTTGCCTGGCTACATGAAAAAAGTGCTATCTACACAGACAAGGGCCAAGAGAAAATCCTACGTAGTTCCTAGCGCATTTCCTCGAACCTTGCATTTCGCTGAAATATTATAAAGAGCAAAAAGCGTTCTATCCAATCTGCCAAACAGCAGAAGCATCACTGTTCATATTAAAACAATTCTTAGCAAGCTTTCTTTTCAGAACACAGACGATTTTATAAACATGGGCACTTTTTAAAGGGTAAGTAATAAAGCACTAGGTCAGAACAGTGTACACAGGCTCAGCACCTTTCTCTCTGCAACAAATCTTCCCCCTGCTTTGGCACTGCGGCACACCCTCCATCCCTTTAGACGCACCGGCAGCTGTCAGAAGCTGCCTAGGCTGGGTCACAGCCTGGCTGAAGACCTTGCTAGATCCAAATCTTTACAGTTGTGGTGTTGGTGGCCATTATGTCCTCTGAAAGATTAACGTACACCATAAAATATAACGTACGTACTTTTTTCGCAGAATTCTACAACCGCAACTGCTGCAGTGCTGTGAATATTCGCTTCTACAGGGGTTTTCCAGCAAACTGGAATACGTTCATCATTAGTAGAACAAACATTAACTAATATTTTCAATTGGTTCCCAAAGCCTGACCAGTTCAGGAGTGCTGCCTCTTCCCTGGGCTTGGCTGCTCTGCAGCAGTAAACAGAAGGCTGCTCTAGCAGAGGAGAAGCGGGGTGTGTGTGTGCGTGGGGAATTATCTTTTCTGTTCGGATCCAGCAAACTGCTTCAGAAGCAGTATTCTGCTAGAAAGGATAGCTGAAAGCCTCAGTGCTAGGCAAGACACACGTATACAGTAAGTGCCTACGCTAATTTACAAGAAAAAAATGTCCCATTAACAGGAGTATAATCTAGGATGAAATACGGAAACGAAGACAGCTGGAGTGTCCCACCACACCAGCCAACAGCCCTCAGTAAGGGCTGCAGACTGGAGGCTGGGTACCAAGGCGGACAGCCCAAAAATCAAGGGGTTATTAACAATTCCCAAGTTCAACAAGGGCAAGCGTGAAGTCCTGCACCTGGGGAGAATGAATTCAGCCTAGCATTTTGCTACATGTTTACAGATCACATGCCTATTGACTGATAACCTCCCAACTTTCAAACTGGCAAAAAACTGAACAGTAACTCAATAAAATATTTCAAGTAACCTATAAAATATTAGCAATATAAACTCACTCAATAGTTATTTTAATGCATCTCTCTTCACAGGAGCATCCAAAAGCAGCACATCAGAGTGGGGCCAAGCAGTTTAGTGCACACATAAGGAAAAAGAGTATCAGAAGCACTCACCCATACGCTGTTATTAATCTATATCCACTGGCATTCATGAGCCAAACAGGCTGCGTAAGGGACCGTGCATTAAAAAATCCAGAAAACAGGGAAAATTGACATTTTAAAGACAAATAGTGTTTATTGTTTCAGTTTAAACGTTGTGTTCTTTTGGTAATGCTGCTTGTGAAGGTAGCTTTACATGCTACACCACAAATTTAATAGCTATGAAAATAGACAGGCAGTTCAATCAAGAGTCAATTTCCCTTCATGCTCATTAATTAAAAAAAGAAGTTAATGTTTTCCAAGCGATGAAAAATTAGGATACCAGACTTCAGTGACCTGCTCTAACCTTTCCCTGCAATACCAACAACTACACTTACAAATTTACCTAATGCAATATTCTGACTCGCCCTACACGTCTTCTAAAGTCCCTCCAAGTAGGCAGTATTCTCAGCTCCCTCTGACATCCAGAAATTACCACCGGTTAAGAGCTGGTATAAAACGTGGCTGGTTCAGAACTACACATCCCGAATGGTCAGACGCAAGCCAAACACAGCCAGTAATTTTTGAACCCACACCGCAGTTTCTCTCTCATTGGCAATACTCATTTGAGAATATTTTCTACAGCCAGCTATGACTTTCCTTCTAAGTAAGTAAATGAGCTTTGTGATCTCTACTCCTGTGTAAAAATTGATCAGACATAGATGACAGGGTCAAAAATTAATGGGTAGATTATGACAATAAGGCAAAAAGGCATACAGGACTGCAATAAGAATCCAGACTAAGAACATTGTCAGTGCCATAACCAACAACTTTTTCATGCTGCACCACAGTGGGGAAAGTATCAAAAGGTTTCAAAAACCGATGCTCTCTCAGATCAATGTTCTGCTATGCTCTTTCCTTTTACCTGATGCACTGACGTAAGCAAGCCAAGTACCGTCTCCACGTAAGAGGGGAGGTATCGCACACTGCTGCACAACATCAGCATATTTTGTGCTGGCTGCCAAGGAGCAAAAATTAGACACTGAAAAGTGTCAGTCAAGTACTTGCTACCACAACAAAGATCCAAGAACATCACTTAGGGTATTCCTAACTTTGGAACTATCAGCAGATACACAGATGTATGCAATGCGAAGGCTTTGTTTCTCAGAAAACTAGCAGGTTGTTTCAACAAACATCACAAGCTTTTAGATGTGCTTCAAGCGTACACGCTCTCCCTCGTTCGACCACACTGTGGCACGACAGAAACAGCCATGTGGCTGGCTAAGACATTTGAACTGGAAGAGCACAGGAGGGCTATGTTAGAGGACATTGGCCTTCTGCCCACGAGCTTTTCTGGCATGTCGTGTACCTGAGCTGGGTCAGCAAAATTGCTTACAAAAATATACTTAATGCTGTGGAGGCGACAAGTACTTACTAATCTTTGGGCTTTTACAGACAGGTGACACTTTCCAAAACCAATCTAGTTACATGAACTGAAAGTCCATACAAGATACAACACAGTTATCACCAGATTATCAATATGCAATGTTAGCAACCACATTAATCCACACACCCTTTACAGTGTTCAAACAGTAGAGGAACATGAAACATCTACTGCCCGAAGTGCTGAAAGAAATTCATTTGCTTAGGACACTATGCAATAAGACCTCGAGTTCAGTTAGCGTCGACTTTTGTGGCCAACACACTGAACACGAGAACTGTAGCTCTGCCGTTTCCATAGCACATGCTGTATCAACACTCTGATTGTTCACTCACTCTGTGAATGAATTACACATCAAATGAGCTTCACAGTTGGCACTTACCAACAGCTGCTTTTCTTTCCTGAGCAGCTGGCAAACAAAGTGTACCCTGTCATAATTTACATGCACGTTACAAGCCACCAGCACCACTGAAGGTTGAAAGCTGAATTTGTGTCCATCGGTAGCTGTTTTTACAGCTCTTCTGCCACAAGAGCTGTCCTCTTTTGTGGAACATAGCATCATTTTAGGACCATGGTAGATAAGTTAGATTAAAAAAAAAAAAGAAAAAAGAAAAAGGCAACAGCAGCTAGTATTTTTAACTGTCCGCCTCTGCGGCGATGCTCCTAGGTGCACCTCCCTTTGCCTCGTGCCTTCAAGGCACTGCACTATGGTGGAATAAACTTGTGAAGTCGGAGTTTGCTCTGCGCTGCTGCGCACATCAGTCAACCTTTCTATTTTTCCACTTCATTTACAAAAGGAAGATAATGGTACCAGCTCTACCAACTGCACAGCAGTGTTGAAAGGCTTAATTAGGTAATATCTCTAAAGTCTTCAGCATGCAGAACATTACAGATGCGCAGTATAATTACTATTATTAGAGGGGTAATTTCTTTGACTCATTGGGACAACACACATTTTATCTGTCATTTTTTCCACAGCACAGAAGTCTACCACCAAATATCCTCAGTTAAACAGAAACTTGAGTAACGTGGCATAAACTATCCACTGCAGGGCATCTATTATTTCTCATTAGTATTTAGGGACAGAAATGTGTAGGCTGCTGATAGCCATGAAGCCTTAAAGCTAGCCACAAATGGGTGTTGACAGAAAAAGACGTTGACCTACTTGCTAAGAGCAGTATTCTCCTAAAAGCCATGTTTGAAACTAAACCATGCTTGGTCAGCTTTTGCTGGCTGTTAGCAAATGTCCGTAAAGGCTTTAAGTGCTGACCAAAGCCACAGCATCCAAACCAGCTCTAGACCTATTCAGCTGACAGAGAATCCCTCTCCTTGGGGTGTATTGATGTGGCTGAGAGCAGCAAGGCTACTGGACCATCAACCAGATACACTACTTTGGTCACACATTGTGAAGGATGCCAGAAAACTTAGGATTTTTCTTCTTCAGGCCTTAGTACACAACATCCAAGGGCTTTGAGACCTCCTGTAATGCCTAACTGCCTTCTTAAGGGAAACCAGAGGAAAAGCATCATGCACAAATGGAGACCGTGATTACTAGACTCAAAAGAAAGACAAGCTAAACTTGAAGAAAGAGGATGAGAAAGTGGTTTTAATGCGAAATCTGGGCAAAAATCTTGCCAGCAAAGGAGCAGAGAGGAGCGTAATAGAACTGGAAGCTATACTTACATGCATGGGTCAAGTATGATGCTAACTGGAGTTAGTAACTCCATACTGACAATAGCAGATGATTCCAGGACATTGATATACTTGCAGACACAAGCCTCCTGAACATACATTAAGTAGCAGTAACAGTTTAAAGCAATGCTAAACCACGCAGCCTAAGAAATACAGCAGCTCTAGGCATCAAAGGTCACAGTAAATTCTCTCTTGTAGATTTGCTATTGGGTATACAGTGCTGTGAATCTCTGGCGTTGCGTAAGAAAAGCATAGTAACACAGCTACTCAGGATAACATAACTGCTCCGTGCACTCACACACCTAAGCTGGTCATAGGTCCTTATGTTATCATCCAACTACAATGAAAACTTATGGGGTTCGCGGACTGTGGGAACCTCCAAGGAACATCACCTGGCAGACCTTCAGTCCCCCAGCACACGTGCGCTAGGACTAAGTAACACTGAATTCTCACCAGCACAGGCTCACAGATAGATGCCTCCGGTAGCAGCCAGCTGGGATCATTTAAATCAGCTTTAATGGTAACGCTGCAGCGCAAAGTAGGAAAGCACGGCATTGTTCTCACAGCTTCCTGCTTTCACCAATCTGTCACCCACAGAAAGCTGCTCGCAGAGCCTGTCAGTCACAGCTTCAATTCTAAGCCTTCATGATTAGCTAGCATTAGCTAAACCAAATCAATAGCTTGATTGCAGATTTGCCAAACAGATTTGCAATATGCATTAGAATGATTAGACAACTTGCAACTTCATTATCTTCACTAGAGATACCTGAACTACTTTCCCTACAAGTGGCACACATTTTAAATTGTATTGAAACATATAGCTGTCCTCTTTTCTCTCCTGCAGAAGACTACGTGATGATTAACAGCCAACATACTGAGCAAAGTCTGTCATGTCAGCCCCCTATGACAGCCTTGACCATCATTAACCTACTTTAAAGTAGAATTCAGAGGAATTTTGAAGCTACTTTAAATAGCACTGTCAAACCTAGCTTTATTACTGCTTCATCGTTTGCACCTCCTAGGAACAGTAGCTAGGTAATTAGCGCTTGACACATTATCATTCTCCCTGGGCAAAATGGCAGCACCAATGCTAATTGTAGGAGGGGAATGACAAATCGGGTGTGCCAGAGTCTACTTGATCACCCGTGAACAAAAATACACACAGGAGGAGACTGGCATCACAAGAAACAGCCCATTAGGAATCTTATCTTCAGCTAATAGCTGAATGACTGAATGGAAGCAAACTACATAGCTAGAGAAAGACCCGTAATTTCAGCTAAAGCACTGAAGTTTTTGAAACTAAAAGCAGTTTTTGCAGACAGAAAATTATATTCTTACTCACCACTTGTGAGGTGAAAATTAGCAGTTACATACAACTCTAGCCACCGCACGGTTGCTCAGAAGAAACCTCAGGCTTTTACTTTATGTATAATCCACATCAGAATTAAGACAATGCATTGAATCAGTCTGCAGTCTGAACACAAATCCATGTTTTACTAAACCACTATGCTTACATTTCTAATGACAGCTCTTCTGCATGTCCTCCTTGAACTGATGTTCCACAAAAGTAAGTGAGCTTCCATAGGTGTCATGTAATAGGCATTCAGTAACACAGGGGATCTCTTGCCTGCTATGTGTTACCCTGAAATTCCAATGTAGTTGTAATGCTGTGGAAGCAACTAAAATTACAGCTTTAACACTTACATGCAAAGCAAAGACATGCGTCTA
The DNA here is from genome assembly GCA_013398225.1 of Steatornis caripensis. Classification (NCBI taxonomy): domain Eukaryota; kingdom Metazoa; phylum Chordata; class Aves; order Caprimulgiformes; family Steatornithidae; genus Steatornis; species Steatornis caripensis. The sequence continues at coordinate 20,997 of VZSC01012843.1, read as the reverse complement.
GTTTAAATAATTTAACAGGATAAAACCAAGCACTTTCCCACATCAAAAACAAATGGCAAATACCACAGCCATAGCAGGCAAACAGTGAACTACAATCTCTCATCTAGTCAATACCTATGCCCCAGCCAAACTTTAAGAATACGAAGTACCAGTGTGGGGAATGCCCTGCACTTAAACACCTACAGATGTGCTGCTAGAAGAGTAATTACTTAAAAACAAAAAAAAAAAACCCACCCAGATAGTCTTCTCATAACCCATAATAAGATGTATTATCTGAGTTGTTCCTACAACTCATTTACACTTACCTGTAAATAAAAGATTGTAATCTAGCTTGTTGCAATTAGGTATCATTACACTGCTGTATTTTATTATTTCATTTCATTAACTGTAATGAATGATGTGATTTCAGATATCAATAACTACAGTGTCTGCAAAGTTTTAACAAAAATCTTCCAAGATAAAACAATAATTCAAGCTAATACATCCTGACCAAAATCTCCCTCTCAAACATAAATTACCAATTAAGTATCATTAGGAAGATTGACATCAGAAGCCTTATGAAATCTATTTTAATATTTACAACCCAGAACAGCATATACAGCTGGATCGAGTAGATACAGATGAACATACTCCAGAGAGGCTCTGGCAATTCGCCCTAGTACCTGCCCCCGTACAATATTGCCACGGGCAGCCAAGCTAGCTAAAAAAGCACCTGCAGACTACCTTGTCTTACATACCTGTGTAATCACGTGCGATTAGGTTAACGCAATTGGGCTGAAGAAACTGCAAGATGAATACTGGCAATGAGTATGCCTGTGCTGGTACTAATTCGCAATAGATTTCCCATAGTAAAAGGCAAACTCGTCAGCCCTTCTGCAGCATCCCAGTTGTGTTACAGGAGTTGTTTTTAAAACAGCAATAAAAAAGAGCAGCACCTTGAACCCTAACACTTTGGCTTGTTTGACAAATGAAGCAAGCAGCTAATAGTATTAATCCTTCTCATCTGACAGCTTAAAACTTCAAGAACAGTAACTGCATATGAAAGGTCCATGTTTTCCAACTGCACTTAATTCCAGCACAGAACTGTCATGTTAGACACACATGCACAGTTTCTATATGAACTAGCATTTACGTAATCAAGATATTGATAATTCAAGGTCAGCTCACGCTGCATGATAGACTGACATCTACTCCTCTTATATTTCCCTACTTTGCTCTACTGCTTCAGATGCTAGTAAAAGCTCACTTTCACTTGCGTCTTCTAAAAGATCAGACCCACAAGTTCTGCCTATAATAGCTGCAAAGTGCAGCAGACGTTAAAAACTGAGAACACAAAAAAAGTTATGATTACTTGTTATTATGTGAAACATGCTTCTTAAAATTTACCCACCTTGATTAAAACTACTGGAAGAAACAGGCAGTTGCAGCTGTACGTGCAGAAGCAAACAAGAAATAAAACAGCCCAATAAAAGTAAATAAATACCTTTAGTATGACCTTAAAAGAAAGACTGCTGTCTCAAGCACTGGCTGGAAGATCTGCAGAACTAGGAGGAAAACCATCATCATTTGAGGCACGGCTGCGTCTTGTATTATTGTATAACTGCTTTAGCAAATTAGCATTAGAGAAACACCTACGTAAAAATGAACTGCCTCTTAATGAAAGGAAGTTCAGACACACTGGTAACTAAGACGTCTACTTGCAGTTGGTCAATGCTGCAAATGTTGCATATTTTGATGGCACAATACTAATTCCTTTAAACAAGTAAAAGTTGGAAGCAGCTGCAGGCAATTATTACAGACAGGGCTGACCTGAAATCTAAGCACATCAACTGCCAGGGAGAGCAGGGCATTCTCTTTCAAGGCCAGGGATTAAAAAAAAAAAAAAAATTGAAAAGGTACTTAAATCAAATACTAATTCAATAATTAAAATTATAACTGTGTGGAGAGTAATGGTGTGTGGAAAAAAACAGTAAGCACAGAAGATCTAATAGTTCTCTTGTGCCATGTTATGTACAAAGAAAGCTTTTACAAAACTTTTGGGATTTCTGGGTTGGTTTTTTTTTTTTTCCTTGTGAATTAAGAGATGTCTATGAACCCTTAGTTGGGTTTTTTTGGTGGTTTTTTTTTTTTTTTATATAGACTTATAGCAGGATTGGTTGAAAGGGACATCTTCTAAACTAACCTCCGCCCCGGCCAACACTAAACTAAGTAATTTCTTGCTTTTTTTAGAAAAATCTTGAAAACCATCAAGGAGAGAGGTATCATAACCCTCTTAGCAACTTGTTCCAGTGCTGCACCACCCTCTGAATGAAATCCTCTCTCATAACCTTCAATCTGAAACTCTCAAGTTGCAACCTGTGGCCACTATCTAATTTTGTCTGACAACTAAAACCTATTTTGTTTCCATCATCTGATTGCCATTGAAACAACTCAACAACAATCAATCCCTTTGAGCTTGATGTCCGAGCCAGCTTTCAACTCTTCTAAAGTGTTTACCCATTCATTTCTAAAGTAAACCATTACACTAATTTTATACTTTCTCTGTTCGTATATGAATCGCAAAGAAAATGCCTTGGTGCTTGGGGTAAATTTCAACGTCTGCAGTTAAACTGGTTTCAGACTTTTGCTGGAAACTCTCTCCGCCTCTGTCCCAGTTTCTCCCTGCATAACTGACACATCCCTTTCCCTTGCCTCCATCAGAACCAGTCAGTTTTGCACCAGGAGAGTCTCTTGGTTTATGTCTCCTAGCATAGAGATACAGAACCAAGCATCAAACACAAATTTTATTTTGTTACCTTAGTGTACGGAAGTTCTGAAGACATTCCAACTACCACATCTTTGAACAGATGAAGCGCCCGCTTCTAAAAATATCCTTTGCATCTCATCGTTAAGGCTTGTCTTTGTTGTAAACACTTTAGTAATGGCTTTGTGATTCTGTTTCAGATGATTTTGAGTAAAACCAAGCAGATGTTCATGTACTTCCAGTATTTATAAGGCAATAGCTTATTTTCTTTTAAATAAAAACAACTGATGACCATGTATAGAGAATTTACTGAAGCTGAGCATTTCAATTTGTCACAGGTCAAAAAACCTATGTTAACACAGCAAAATTTAAGATAAATTTTTCAGATGTACATACAGTAAATTAAGTGGGGTGTTACTAGTGCTGATCCCGCAATTAAAAAAAAACCACAAAGCATCATTTTTTCTGGAATGCTAGAGCTCTTACTAGTTCCATACATGGAAAGCAGTAGAACAGTACAGGCTGCCAGATAAAAGCAGCATCATTTTTTAATGGTCCTTCCTACAAGTAACTATAATCATTAAAGAGCAGTTCTATAACACATACTTTATATTGCCCAGAGAGTCTTAAAAGATTTCTCTCTTTAACAAGTGTTAGTCAATGGCTTATTAAAGAAACAGATCCATCTAGTGGTAACACTAGTTTTATGTTAATGCCTGTATCAAGCACGAGCAGGGAGGACCGGGCTAAACCAGGAGGCTACATTACACCACCAGAAAGTGCGCTGGTAATCAAAGTTTCACTTCAAGTCAAGCAGTGACTTTTCCTCTAGTGAAGGTGCTGAACAAGCCTTTTCAAATAATTTGGTTTACAAAATATTAGCACTTCTAATCTTCAGAAAAGATAGAGCCTCACTACTCAAACTTGTCAGTCAGTATCAATGTCAGATTGTTGCAGGAAAAAACCCTCAAATACAGGAGGCAAGAGTACTGCTGAAATACTCTTCAGAAACTGTGATTGGAGTTCAAAGTATCCTAAACCACTTCAAAAAAATTTATATTATAATGACTTCGAGTACATCTGTGCCTAAACAATCTTCAGTTTTGAGCAACAGCGTGCTTTGTTCATTTGGTATCATGTGTTGCACATGACACTTCCAAGCAGGAACGGTCCCGGCGGTGAGAGAAGAAACTGTAATGTGCCAGAACCTGAAAGCCATGCAATTTTAGACCTGTCACAGCACTTCTGGTGAAAAGTGTTGGAAAAGCTAATAAGGGCTCATCTAATAATGAATTGAAAATGACAGTAAAATTAGCATCACTGGTCACGATTTCATGGTAAATAGATCTTGTCAAAATAAATCATTATGCAGTTTTTCAGTGGCAGTCTCAGGCTTGGTTACTTGGCACCTCAGGCCGTCTTGATTAGAACACAAAAGCACTGCAGTAACATAATACACAAATTCATAACTGTGATGGGCCTCAACATGCAGCTGTAAAGGAGGACAAAGATGCACACATTGTTCCAGGGAACCAGTTTCCCACCTTGCCCTAACTCTCCTCTGTTCCCAGCTCTGCCAAGGTACTGGAGAAAAGACAAAATTATCAATGGTAACATTTACAGATAACACACCCAAAAAAGTATTGAAAACCACCTAGCAACAAAGCGAACAATTTGGCTTACTACCACTGCCGGGCTCAAGTGGATGTGGTACGTTTGTTGAACGACTAGCTGAGCAGAGATCTATCCTCATTCTTAGGTACCCTAAATTTAAAAAAAAAGAAAAAGAAAAAAACAACAAAACAAAACAGAAACCACAACAAAAAAACCCAGAAGACAGTTGTGCTGGCATCACCTGGAGTGGCAGTCAGTTCCCAAGCTTAGCTCAACCCTGAAATCCCTACAGACCCAAGAATCAGAGGGTTAAAACACAAAAAAATGGGAAGAAATAGGCGCTGAGAAGTGCAAATGAGGTAGAATAAAAGAAACTAAAGGCAACAGCCAGTGGTGGCTTCCATACAGGAGAATAGCTAGAGGCAAGGCCTCGCTCCACAATTTGGATTGAACTAAGGAGGAGAAAAGTAAGAGGAGAGGGAAGCAGCAGCAAACCCACATCCCCACACACAGCCCTCCCTCGCCCCGATCTCCGGCGTGCTCCACAGGCCCGCTCCACAGACAACACAGAACTGAGTTTTTCTGCCTCGCAAACAAAACAAGCACTTACGCGTCATCTCTCAGACAGCAAAGTCCTCCAAGGACAACTTCAGAGAAATCTTACCAGTACGGTAAGAAAACAACTCGTCTGCAATTACAAACACTCTAAAAACCACAGTTCTTCCCTCATTCTCAGAATCCATCAGCCTCAGGCCTGCACAATCCTGCCATGCAAAAGAATAATCCCTTTGCTACACTAAGGTCTGTTTAACAAGTTCATTTTCACTCAAAACACCCCTCCTCTTCTATCGTGCATATCGTTCATTACCACCGTGCCGCTGCTTACTGATGTGACAGTATTTGCTGGTGTCTCAGATGTAGGAAATGGCCAAAACTCGTACTGGTGATGTCAACAGCCTCAGCAGCAGAAGCTGCATTACAGATAAACAGTGTTCACACACCTAACGCAAGGTTTAGCTGCATGAACTTGAGCCTGGACAATGCTTTGCACCACCAGCCCACAACGCTGTGCAGTTGATTCTGCTACCTGACAGAGCAGAAAACCTTTTGAAGTCAAGGTTGCACGGTAACTAAATCCTTTCAGACTAAATATAGATGCACTCATATAAATGCAGGAAGCACGCGGTGTCCGTGTTGGTCACAGCAATATATTTCTGCTCTCCCCTCTCCAATTCTCCAAGCAAGAGAGAAGAATTTGGTCTTTGCTCTAAGGTACCACTCACTGTTTGTGCATTTGGTAAATTCTTTTGATTTCATGTGATGAATACACCCAATAAGCATGAGTTCTACGAACTCGCGTTGCAAATAACAAATGGGCACACAGTTCAAGGACTCTGTATTTTGTATATTATATATAGTATACATGAAACTTGACAATATATAATACATTATGTTGTATATAATATATATAAAACATATTTGTATATATAATATATAAATTTGTGTATTTTATATAAATTTGTGTATTTTATATATATTTGTATATTTTTTGCACATTGTGAAGTTACAGATTTCATTACAGGAGTAATGTGGAACAAACCACACCCTCACTCAACCTGGAGTTTTCTTTAAAAGGTCAAGCTTCACCTAGAGACTTTCTCCCCAGGCAAAGGGGTAAGGAAGCCAGCCTGAACCCCAGAGCACTCTTCTGGTCCCTGGGACTCTCTAAGAAGAATATAAAAAGCCTACAGGGAAGTCCTTTGAGAGTAATAAGAGAATGGCTCCCATCAAAAGCTATCTGACAAATAATTTGTCTGCTATAGAAATGCTTCAGTGGAGTCCTGGAGATAAATTAAGCGCTTAAATGATGCGAAAAGGAAAATAAAAATGAAATTGAGCAACGGAAGGTAGAATAGCGATTAGAATCGCACTTTTTAGCAAAAACTGATACGCTTAGCCAAAATTACCATTTCTATTCTATTTTTTCTCAGTTACACTAGTCCAAGGCACCAACATGCGTTTTAGCAGAGCTGTGTTATTTATTCATACACAGCTAACGCTCACGATGAAAACCGAGAACTAGAATCCCAATGCCGTATCAATTCTTTAAATAACTGATTCGAGACTGAACTTACAAACTTACACAACAGCACCTGTGTTGTCAAGCCTGGATTTGATTATTTCATTTTTAAGAAATGCTGCTCCCACTTTAATTTTTAAGCATCTTTTATAACAATACAAATATAACATTGTTATATTTACATGTCTCCTCTCTTCTGCGCTAAGGGATTCAACAACTACGGAGAGGCGGCTTGGACCATTAAGCACACAAGTAAGTGTTCAACAATCAAGTTACAAGCCATCAAGGACTAAACTCAAATCAGTTTAGATTATAAGATGACTACTAAAATGTCTGTGAAGATACAACTTTTTAGTGCAAACCTTTAATATTTCAGAGAAAAAATGGATTTATTTCTTTCCCATACTTCATGTGATGCAATTCCTGGTAAAACCAGATAGAGACTGTAACAGGAAAAAAACTAAGAAAAAAGGAATATAGAGGAATAACAGGAGTTACGTTAATACAGGATGATAACGCAAACTTTATCACACATAACTGTAGATATGATATGGTTAAAGGAAAAATGGATTTAACATGCCTGTACATTATGCTCCACTGGGACATGTGCATAGTTTTGGAAGGAGATAATGGGCCCGATTAAATCAAATGCTGAAGAACTTAAATGACAATAAAGGAAAAACCAGCCTTATAACTCAGCCCAAGAACAGAGCTGTAGAAGGAAACCACTGAGCTGAAAACTGATCGACATAACCTGGTGAAAACCACTCTGGGTCACTCGCCTCTTGCTTCAGGAGTCTTGAAGCATGCTTACCGTATGACTGTAACCATTCACTCAATAAGAGCATGACAGAGGCCATCTTTTGGCATAGCCGCTATCAACATGAATTGGAAGAACAGTAACAAACTGTGGCACCACAAGTTCACCCAGCCCTTCAACCCTGGAACTAGATTTTCAGGCACCATCTGACCTTCACGCCAGCCAGAGCTTAAGCACAGCACAACACGTGCCAGAACACGTTAGCAGCAGAGCTGCCAAACTACAGCTACTCCTCACAGGTAAGAAAATAGGAAGGCTTTGGAAGCTGGGAAACTTAAGTTGCGACTGCATAAATTTTATGAATGCGTACATATATGTACAGGTACACACACAGGTACTTATTTCAACACACACAGTAAGCCCAGTGCACCACAGGCACTGGAAAGAGCTGCTTTCAGTTGTTCCTTCCATTTTCCTTTTGCCTATACAGCAACTGCTGCTGTGCTTATGTATTCAATAATCATACTTTGATTCATTTTGATGTGCACGGAAGGCTGCTTCATAAAATTTGAGAACTCTAGTCACAAAGGTGACTGCATAGCAGATGGAAAGTTTTGGGTTTTTTAACATACCAAACTTTATAAAGCAGTGTCTGATTTATAGTAACTTAAAAAATACTATATTTGATATTTTTGTAAGTTCTGCAGACTTGACAAGCAGAAATCAGGCAACATGGTTTTTTCTTCAGATGAGCGAAGGGATCATTTTTATTACCCTTTGCATTTAGGTACAGCAAGATGATGAAGAGACAGTACTGATGTGCAGAGAACTGTTTCTTTCCTCTGCTGTTGAGCTGACATCCATATCTAATATGAAATCTGGAGAGCCAAACCAGAGTGCAGTAAGGTGTAAGATGCATCTGTAAGGAATTCTGATGTGAAAGCAAATGGCGTCCTTTGCGGAACAGACCAAGTAAGTGCAGCATCTCCTTGATTTTGCCCTTGAGCCTGTTCTCAGCTCCAGCACCTGCCCCTCTGTGGGCCACCCTTATCAGCCCAGCCTTTTAGAAGCATCAGCTGTAAAAAGTGCAGGACCAAGAACCCTTTATTAAGGCACACCTGCCCTCACTTATACTGGTGCACCTCAACCTCTGCCAGGTCCATCTTATTAGTACTTATTTATTGCCATGTGATCCCTAAAAGAAGGATTAAACAGGGTGGTACTGAATCACCACGCTAAGGGTTTAAGGACACTCCACAGAAGAGCTCAACTGAAAAGGTGCTGGGGCACACTGAGAAAAAATGTTGTATGTAATTCTGGTATTTCTTTTGGTCCTACTTAACTTTGTTTAAGCACAAAAACAGGATTCCACTTTTTCTGAAAGAGTCAGAGGCACACAGAGCCTCAAAACACATTACTTCAGAATTTGTAATTTTTAAGAGATTTCCATACAGCTTCTCTGGAGAGCACACATTCCTGCACCCAGAGAAGAGGGTAAGTAATATGCAGTACAGTAAGTGGAGTCCATAAGATGAGGGATGACTTGTTAGCAATAATTCCGCGTATTCCTCCCAGAGAAAGCTTGCTGCTTCCTCCCACCTCTGCCCTTTCCTTTTTCTTTCTGCTCTTGCTAGCCAATAAGCAAAAAAAAAAAAGCATATAAGCTCACATTTGTTTTTGCCTCTGGTCTCTTTGTGACAGACAGAACCACAGTTAAGAGCGGTTCAGTTAACTCCCAAGGTTGGCTAACCTCTTTAGGTGAGAATTACTTTCCTTCCAGTTCTCCTCCAGCCTTAGACATTTGCACTGCAATGGGATCAAGATTTACCCTAATAAAGGAAGATATTTTACTAAGTAAAGCTGGAATAGTAATGCCCTGCATCAAGAAGAAAGGTAGAACCAGCAGGCTATCATCTTCCATTGACAAGCCAGCACATCCACAAAGCTGTTTTTAATTCTCACCATTACACTTTTCTTAATACACTGCACCGCTTTGCGTCGCTGTTTGAGGTGAGCACGCTGCAACGGAACGGTAACGCCCTCGGCAGACTAGCAACGTAAAGCAGGGGGAAAAAAAAGAAAATTCTCAAAACCAGTAATTTTACATCTCCCAGTAGGAACGCATCCTGGTTTTAGAAGTTTGTGTGTCCCTTTTTGAGCTGACCTGCTCAGCTCTATGCACATACAGATACACAGTGTGCCAACTGAATCCATGTTGTTTTCCCAGAGCTCCTATTCCTTCTTTTTTTTGGCTAAACAAAGGATAACACTGCAATATAAAAAGTGGGTTAACAAGGACAAATAGGGAAGAAAAAATACCATATCAGCATTTCTTTAATTTTTTTCTTAAGAAAAAAAACCTCAAAACTTTAAAATCTTTCAGGGACAAAAAAATCCCAACATATACTGCTCACTCAGACAAAAAAAATCATGTTTCATCACTTCCTCTCCAAGCTAAAGTACTGAGGAAATCCTTCATAACAACTCACAGACAACAAACTTGCTCTCTCCACCACACGGTGCTGACAATTTCACTGAAATCCAACTTCTTTGGCAATTTAGCAGTATAAGAAGTACCTAAAATAGAAATTATAATTCATATATCTAGAGTATCATCAATTTTATGTTTGCCAAAACACGTCACTTGGCTTTGCAACTTAGAGTTAGATTTCATATTAAGAGCACATTCAACACTTTTCATACATCTTATTTACTATTGAGTTGATGTTTTCACAGCTGTTCTAATAGTCATTCACTATAGTTTTCTACAAATACTATTTTCTGATTTATTGCCATCTACAGAAATAAAACTGTCATACAAAGGAATGCTTGTTGTTATGTAAATGCAGTGTCTTTTTTGTGCTTGTGGTTTGATGGTTTCGTGTGTGGGCTTCTTGGTTTTTTGGGGAAAAACGCTTTCCGCCTTTGTAAAACTACCTTGCGTAGGAAGGAACTTCAGTCGTGCAAAATCATTACACAATGTTAGACTCATGAAGAAAAGTCACAAGCCAGGTAACTTGATTGGCTGTAGTCAGTCTTACCTTCAGCACACCTTCTCAATACCCACTCTGATAACATGAGATATGTTTGTTCTACAATAATAGGTTCATTAAATAACTGAAAAAGAGCTTTTGACTCTAAAGTTGCCACTAACTAATGCAAATATTCAGCATCCTAGAAGGATAAGCAATAGAGTAATGTCTCTGATTCTCTAAACATAAGCACCAGAGCTAGACTGTATCATCCTTACAACTTCAAATAAGTTACAAAGAATAAAGTATTAGTATTTGAACTTACACTGTTACCTAGCATTTTACTCTGAACAAAACTACTGCTGATCATCTTCTGAATAACTATACAAGATGTAGATATTTATGTTAAATAAAAAAAAAATTGAGATATTTGCTCCTCAAGGTTCCTTAAAAATACCAGCACCGGTCACAATGATCAGTCTAAGTTCCTTTTTGGAAGGGAACAAGTAATTTTGGTGTCAGAAAGTCATTCCTTTTTACTGAACACCCTGGGGGTCACCCACAATTACGAGTCACCGATGAAACTTTCGCTCTTCATTTTCCCCCATTTCTGCTAAAAAACATTAATCAAATATAAAAATTGATACATTAGCAATGTTTTACTATATAATCTATCCAAATGAGCTGCTCTTTATGAAACTTGACATTTCTGTTACAAACACAGCTACAAGTATATGCTATTTTACAGTTTTGCCAAGAAATAATGCTGTTCACCCTGCAATATTCCAAAACAAATTGTAGTCAAAATTACATGTATGGGTAAGGAAGTGGAGAAACTAAGGGCACAAACAACAAAATTGAAATTCATCTTCACACTCTTCCGTTCCACTTCCTCTTCTCAGAAGGCTGGGAGTCTTCCAAAAAGAGATGAACAGCAACAGAACACTCTCCCCCCCATCCCCAACACATAAAAAGCACTCCAGAAGTGAACACCTTACACAAGGGAGCCAACTCTTTCACCTCTCTGAGTGCTCACGAGGATGACTGCAATCCTGGAGGAGAGGCAGAGGGGGACTTGGGGCTTCTGAAGGCACAGAGACCACAAAGGTATCGCCCAAAGAGGCCAAAACCAAGCCAACTCTTTAAATTTCCTCCCCAAGAACTCCAGCAGGAAACGTTTAGGGAAAGGAAAGTCTCCAAGTTTCTACTCCAAAGACAGCTAAAGAAAGCACCACCAATGTCAATGAGCATCAACATCCTGTCAGCAATTATTTATCACCTTGGACCCAACATCTGTCAATCTCTGGGCAGCCTTCACCTTGCTCTGTCATTGCTTTGGAGTTCCTGCTGCCTACCCTTCAAAAATTAGAATGCCAAAGATAGTTAGCAATCATAATACAGTATCAGTCTTAAAACGCGATGTTAGATCAGGACTATGAATTGCACACAGAATTCAGGGTGGAGGTTCCTTCTATCCCAAAAGGTCCTTGTAATCTGCTGGAAAGAGCACAGATATCACCTACCAGCTACAAGAAGGAAATTGTTACCTGTTATTTTCTATTATTTTTTGCAGAACACCACCACAGAACACAGATGGGATATGCAATTTCATCTTCACTTAAGCATCAGATTTGAAAAAAAAAAACCAACAACCCACAACATCACGTCCACTGATCAAAGTAGGGATGTTCAAAACTTCATCCGTTCCTTAAGAAAACAATAACAAAACAAAAAACAACCCAAAACTCAAACAAACCAACAAGTACGCAAAACCCACCAAACTATCCAGGTTCTAACTTTTCCCCAGAAAAGGATATAGCTTGTACTCCACCCTGCCCGCTCTCAGATGATATAAAATTCTTAACTATGAAAAAGACAAAAAAAGAAGTCTCTCTACTCTGTATGAAAGTTAATAATTTCTCTTGGTGAAGTAGTAAGTCTGGTACTCTGATAATTGATCCTGAGATTCAAAGAAACCCACAATTCATATTTATTCCCTGGGGACAAGAAGAGAGACCACAAAAATGACAGATTAAAAAGCCTGAACAACAACAAGCTCCCAAATACTAAGTGCAAGAGAAGACAGAAGATTCAGTTCTTCTGATTTGGATCCAAGTCAGTGAAAAAATCCCACTGAAAGCACCAGGACTCTCAACGGAATAACAAGGCTCTGCCAGGTACAGAGGCTCGAAGGACCTGAACCTAGAAGCAAACAAAACAATTTAGGAGCATATGGGTATTTTCTGGTTTTGTACTTAACTATCTGTTGACAAACACTTGAAACAGGTGATGTACAAATACTAACCTCAATCAACAGCATACACAGAGCTACTGTCAAGTGACTGTGCTGCTTCTTCCTGACCGAAACTAGCAGGGGAAGGAAAAAAAATAATAAAATAATCCCACTCAACAAACACATAGCCTAAATATAAAACCTGAAGAAGTTAAAGAACTCAAAGTTCAAGAGTAGATGCCACCATTAGATAAGAAAAAGGATGAGTCCAAGATCAAAGTCAAATGAGGAAAAAAGAAAAAAAAACACCAAAAAACTACAGAGAAGGACCTGTGATTAGTTTGGTACACACACATCTATTGAGGTTCAGGTCAGGAAGAAAAACTCATTAGTTAATTCGGTGTCTTAATTTCTAGACAGTTGTTGTTTAGGCACAAAAAAATTGCCCGAGAGAAACCTGGTTAATTATGTTGCCTGTGAACACCAATCAAAGATTTGGGGGGGTTTGTTTTCTTTTTAATTTGGGAAGGCTGGGAAAAATTGCATAGGATCTGCTTTTGCCACTGTCTTCAGCCAAGTTGCCCTGTGAATGAAAATACCATTATCCAAATGGTATTAACAGAAGAAATCCACGCCATCGCCACAAAAAAAAAAGGAAAATAAAAGACACTATTAAAAAAAGTAGGAGATGTCAGATATTGTAAAAAGCTGGAGCTGACAATGCTCCTTTACTTCACACCACTCATTTGTTTGTCCTGATTATACGCAGTTTCACTCTCTCTTGAACTACTGCAATTTGTCTAATTTATCCCATGAGTAAATGGAAGAAATCATGAATATCAACTACTCAAACTTTCAAGAAGCCAAACGTTGGAGTTTTTTGTTTTTTTTCTTAAAGAACGACATTTTAAGGAGAGACTATAAACACAATATGGTCATTTTCATGACATGCATTTGACATATGACATAGCAATGACATGGAAGAAAATGGTACTTAAATGAACTAGCAGAATGTAAAGCACTTCAATTTTTTTCTCCCTCATTTCCTTCCTATAATAGTACTTTAAAACAAGAAGTGTTTGGCTTCATGATCAATCTTTGTCTTCAAATGAAGAACACTCCTTTGTTTTGGCGACACAGCACACACATAATCCAAGAAGTACACGACAGAAGCAATGCTAACACACATGAAAACAGCATTTTTCTTATTTTCCTGTCTTCTTTCATACTGCAATTTCATTTATTTGCTTACTGAATTTTTTAAGATTAAGAACACATGCAGTTATGGGAGTCCGGCATTGTCTACTGCAACGAAATACTGCAATAATAATAATTTTTATTAAAGACGAAAAGACACAAACCTTCTACAAGAAAAATAACTGTCACTTAGAACAGAAAGGGACAGGCTCTTTTACACTGTACCGACATTTGTCAGTCTTTCAAGATGTGAAAGATTTTATTAACTAACAATTTCTTTAAAATAAAAAACATTTAGCAGAGGAGCATAAAGCATCTCGAGCTAGTTCATGGAAACGTGACTACAGGCAAAAAAAATCTACCATCAACTGAGGAATACAGTAATTTATTATTCACTTCACAACACCCTAATGCTATTATTCCTAAGTTTCCTCAAACAATTTTTCGAAATAATAAGATGTTACAGCTTAACTTTAACAGTCAGTGCCAAGTTTAGAACGTGAAGTCCAAAATACCCACGAGAAAAATGAGTTTACTTTTGCTACTTCTGCCAGCGCTTAATCACAAGTCTTGGAATCCAGTATCAATTCTCACATATCTCCAGTTTCTTTCTTGTGAGCTGACATCAGGTAATACCTGACAAAATAAGATTGTCTATATAGAGATCAATAAAAAAAACCAAACTTTGTCAAGATGAGGTAAAGCATGCAGATCACTGAAATGGCACTGAGTTCAAGACAAAAATATTGTCAGTTCGGAGAAGTTTCAGACATAAGGTTTTTTCCAGCTTAGTTTCAAGTGAGTACAGGTAAGGATAGCTTCCACCAAGAGTTGTATTTTCAAGACAGAACATACTTAAAATATTTTAGATTCTATGTGAGTCAAATATAAAGTACTTCTCAAATCCTTAATTTTTCGAATGAAGATTTCTTTTCCCCTGCCAAAGTTAGACACATGCAATGAAGCAGACATCACAATCATGTGGAATTTATACAGCAGCAAGTTTTGAAGTCTCAAAGAAAAAAAAACTTGTATTCGGAGAAGTGAGAGGAACAGGCAGAATGGAGAGCATTAAGTGAAAATTTGGATGAAAGCCACTGGTTTGGAAGATAAAAAACTAATAGCATAAAAATGAAAGTACAACCCAATCAGCATTTGATAAGCCAACTAAGAAGAAAAACAAATGAGTTACCAGCTGTACAATCTATATTCCTGTCTTCCTGCAGGTGACAGACCAAAAGAGAATGCTTAAAAGGGAAAATTTAAACAGGGAGACCTTTCATGGATATTTACAGGGAAGATTTTTTCCCAACACTGCAGTGCAGAAAGGACTTTCACAGGGGATGAAGACCAGTACCATAAACCACCAAGAGGCAGTCTCCCTTTAGACCACAAGGTATTATTTGTAAGATGTGTACTGGCTGTGAAGAGTCTTGACAGAAACCCTTAGTTTATTTTCTTTAAGCCTTAACAACGTACTCGATATATTATCAGTTAAAATATGGAATTACAAAGCACAAGTTATTTACAATGGCTGCCTCATAAAAAAAGCCCAGTTTTCAGAGCTTAAGCCTCTAAACGTCCCACAAGGGACCAAGTTCTTGTTGATCAGGCACACATTTAAAAAAAAAAAAAAGACAGAAACCCACCATTCATTTATTACATCATAAAAGGATGAAAAAGCACAACAGGAGAGCTCCTCAGATCTTCATTACACCTCAAATCCATGCAGATACATATGCTCTTTCTCCAGTTCAAGAAAAGGATTGTACTATATTTCTCATATATTTTTGAGTTCCAACGTAAACAGCCTTCTGAAACATTGCAGCAGCAGGAACATTCAACACATTAGTTAGAATTTATGCTGTCTGAATTCTGTGATAAAACGAGCGACAGACTGCTGATTCCCTCAGAGGACGCTAATTTCTTTCCTTTAACCATCAACCTCTTTCATATTCTCAGCTTTGATAAGATCAATGGTTGCAGCTAAATTAATAGAAAGTTGATTTTTAGTTGGAAGTCCTTTTAATACTCCCAACTCCCTAGAAATAAGCATCCGCTATGGTATTAGGAAATTCAAACTATCAATGGGGAATAACCTGCATCTCAGTATCTGTAAAGCAAAAGTATCCCTACTATGTTCTTATTTACAACCGTTCAATCAAAATTAAGTTCAAAAGGATCAATATTTCAAGACAATTCACTGTGTATGTCAACAATGCCTGTATTGAGAAATATTTTCTAAATTACAGTACACATTTTTGGGTGTTTGAAAATGCTAGCAAAACCAAAAAAAATACTTTAATCAAAAGAAAGAAGTGAAACATAGCAACAGAACTAATAAGACAGACACATGCGCATTTATGTAAGTTTACAGCCACAGGGAACTTCACACAATCATTATCGAGGCATTCGGGTCTCTGCTATTAAATTTCCTTCAGATTGCAGTGACAACATAGGGCGATGAGTTAATCTCTGATTACATCCTAACAGTAATTCCTTGTAAGACTCTTGGACAGGCTTTCCTCATTCGGGACATCTCATGCCATCCCCAAGTATACTGAAAGCATACACAGCATACGTGATCTTTTCAGCTGCTAAACAACAATGACAAGTGATTAGAGAATTTTAATTTGCTTGAAACCACTCTCTACCCTTCAGGGCACCTAAATAAATTCATCAGAAGCTTAACACAGACACTAACCGGAAAGGACTTCGAGAATCACATGTCCTAAACTCTGCCCCCAGCTTCCTAGCAGACTTCAGAAACCACCAGTAACTCGATAAGCTTCAGCGACAAAGTTTAAAAATTAGTTTGTGTTTCGTGATTTAGCATGTCAAGTGGTATGGCCCCAAACATACTCTCCTCAGTACCAAAACACATTTATATTCCTCCCAATATAACAGCATAGCTGACCATTTCACAAGATCAATCAATATCAATAAGAACCTTTCCCTTTCAATTTCANATTTAGCATGTCAAGTGGTATGGCCCCAAACATACTCTCCTCAGTACCAAAACACATTTATATTCCTCCCAATATAACAGCATAGTTGACCATTTCACAAGATCAATCAATATCAATAAGAACCTTTCCCTTTCAATTTCATGTGTGAAGTATTATTGCAAGCTTCCACTCACACTGACAACAAATCTCAGTTCCAATCACTTTCTCTTGAATGTAATTTACCCAATATACCCCAAGAGGGATTATGGAAACTGTAACAGTTTCGTGAAACTCTCAAAGTAGCCTCTTCTATCTTGAGAGCTGGGCCCGTGTGAACTGCGTGAGGTTCAAGGCCAAGTGCAAGGTCCTGCACACGGGACAGGGAAATCCCAATCACAGAGACAGGCTGGGCAGAGAAAAGACTGAGAGCAGCCCTGAGGAGAAGGATTTGGGGGTGTTGGCTGATGAGCAGCTCAACACGAGCCAGCAACGTACGCTCACAGCCCAGAAGGCCAACCGTATCCTGGGCTGCACCACAAGAAGCGTGGCCAGCAGGTTGAGGGCGGGGATTCTCCCCCTCTACTCTGCTCTGGTGAGACCCCACCTGGAGTACTGCATTCAGCTCTGGGGCCCCCAACATAAGAACGACACGGACCTGTTGGAATGAGTCCAGAGGAGGGCCACAAACACGATCAGGGGGCTGGAGCACCTCTCCTACGAAGACAGGCTGGGAGAGTTGGGATAGTTCAGCCCGGAGAAGAGAAGGCTCCAGGGAGACCTCGTAGCAGCCTTCCAGTACCTGAAGGGGCCTACAAGGGAGCTGGGGAGGGACTTTGTACAAGGGCGTGCAGTGACAGGACAAGGGGTAACTGTTTCAAACTCAAAGAGGGTAGGTTTCGATTAGATATTAGGAAGAAATTCTTCACCACGAGGGTGGCGAGACACTGGCACAGGTTGCCCAGAGAAGTTGCAGATGCCCTCTCCCTGGAAGCGTTCCAGGCCAGGCTGGAAGGGGCTTTGAGCAACTTGGTCTGGTGGAAGGTGTCCCTGCCCATGGCAGGGGGCTTAGAACAAGACAATTTCTAAGGTGCCTACCAACTCAACCCATTTTATGATTCAATGGATCTTAAAGTACTTTGAGGGGATCCTGTATCATTTGCCCAATTTCAGCAGGGCAGAGTGGTGAAGTCTCCACTGGGGTGGCAGAACTGGAATTCTCAACTCCTATGCAAACTACTAAAGAAAGAAAATTTTTCACTCTGAAAAAGCAACTGACGCTTCAGCTATTTAGGGCGCTCTTCATAAAGTAATGAACTTTTATCAACGGGGGACATTATTCTGAGTTAGAAGGGCCATGTGCTTTATTCAGGCAAGAAGTATCTTGGTAGGAAGCGCTGAAGTCCCCTCCCAGTCAAGCTCTCAGTGTAGGAATAATCAGCTAACCTCTGACTTGTCATCCACTCCCAAAAGCCAGAACGAGAATATAATCTGGAAACATGGTTAGTAAGCAAAACAGTTATGTGAAAAGGTCTTGGGTCACACAACCGAGGAAGATCAGTGGTATTGGCCTGAATCAGGACAGCAAGCTGGGAGGAAACAACAACCCTAAGCTATATTAGTTTCACTAATATTTAGTCTACCAGCACAAGATACAAATCAGCAAGGACAACATCAACCCGTTGCTCTGAATCAAAGCCTCAGTTTGATGCTGCCAGCACGCTGCATTTTTAATAGTTAACCTCCTTTTCCCTTTTGTATTTCATTGAAGTCTACTTGTTGCTCATGAACATGTGGTAAATTGCAGCATGTATGCATCCAAACACCTAAGGCCAAAAAGGTCTCAAATCACCATGACCATGCACAGAGAGATGAAAAATGAGTAATTGCAGTAAAACCAACAACAAAACCCCAAGTCATTCTGTACTAGAACTGAGCCTTTGGGGAGAGTAAGTGGTAACTGTGAAACATATCCAAAGTACAAAATTGAAGGACACAGCTGCTGCTGTAGAGCAGGTTTTGCCCACTGCGCTTCCATAACTAAGCATTTNACAACAAAACCCCAAGTCATTCTGTACTAGAACTGAGCCTTTGGGGAGAGTAAGTGGTAACTGTGAAACATATCCAAAGTACAAAATTGAAGGACACAGCTGCTGCTGTAGAGCAGGTTTTGCCCACTGCGCTTCCATAACTAATCATTTTTGAGGATGATCTCTTACTTAATTTCACACAACTAATTTTTTTACTTACTTATTCCAACCGTACCATTACTGCTTACAATAATGATTGCATTGCCCAATTCTAGTTTGGATACTATTACAAGTTTGAGCTGTTACTTTGATGGACTCATTTGTGTTAACTGGTAGCATAACCATAAAAAAAAAGATAACTTATTTTTCTTGAACCAATGTTTCCAAATCTACAAAAGACAAAAAGTAATCTCAGTTCCTAAATATTTAAGCTGCTTGGGCCCATCACCAAGTGCTAATTATTCATACTGCCTTCGGACTCCAAGTTTGTACAATTCTAGATACAGTACAGAGCAAAACTGGAGAACAGCCTACACATGGAAAAATAACAAGAGAGGAGCTGTAAGGCAAACCCTCTCTGAGCTCACTATAATGCCATAAACGTATGATGGAAGAAAATATTTAGTCTATAAAACTATTTGTGGTTTTATCCAGCAGCAGGATTGTCTAAAAAAAAAAATAAATAAACCTCATTTTCCATATCACTGATACTGGGGAAAAATAAATCAGACCCTTGGAAGAGGTGCTGAACAGCTCTCCTCTGAGGGCAGCCAACAAGCATCTGTAGCTGAAGACAACTTAGAAGGATATGTCAAGTCTCGGACTTGGCTAGAAAAGCAACGTTTCTGAAGGTAGCTCAGAAACCTTTGAAGTCCAAGGAATGACGTGGTCACACAGGAGACACCTCGATTAATCTAGCTCAATTCTGCCAGAGATCTTGGTGTCTTGTCCTGTGATACGCTACAACTTCTTTTCCTGCCAGCACATTGGCAAGAAATCTACTATGATCAGATTACCTCAGATTTATGTCCTTTACTGACTAACAGTAGCTAGGAAATAGCTCAAGGAAGGGTGATCTGCCAGCATATTTCAGAGTCCTGGTGGTAAATGTCCCATTGTGGAATAAACGTTAACATATTACTCCACAGGCACACTGTATCCTCCCCAATGGCCAAATTTTGTTAACAATCTCTGATTGCGTTCGCCTGTACAGTTACTGCACTTCACTTTGGCAAGCATGATCCTTCAGATAAATGCAAAAGGAGGTAGACCAGCATAAATCCTTAACAGACTTATCTTAAACCCAGTATTTATGCAAAAAGGAAGAAATCTGATACCAGCAGTCATGAGGCAGGGAAGTCTCTTTGGAAAGATTTCAGAGCGTCCTTCAGGTAACTACAATTATGACAAGACTTCTAGGATAAGATGTACTGATACTCTTGTGTGGTTTTACACAAAACTCTGCAATTTCTTACACAGCTATAAATTCCAAATACAAATTACAAATCACTTCTCGGTTTCTTGATTTTTCATCTTCAGATGGAAGGGGAAAAATAATCAAAGGAGTTGTGGATTAATTTTTTGTAGTCTTCAGACATAGGCTTGTTCCAAGCTGTTACCTCAGTGCCAATTTAAGTAACACAGACTTCAAGTTCATCCATACTAGCATTAAACTTTCACGAATACCNCTCGGTTTCTTGATTTTTCATCTTCAGATGGAAGGGGAAAAATAATCAAAGGAGTTGTGGATTAATTTTTTGTAGTCTTCAGACATAGGCTTGTTCCAAGCTGTTACCTCAGTGCCAATTTAAGTAACACAGACTTCAAGTTCATCCATACTAGCATTAAACTTTCACAAATACCTTTAGTATTACGAAGAGGTCAAATCAGGGTGGCAAATAAATGCAGTTAGAATGTCTTACTGCGTATTTCAAACATCTTNTTTTTTGTAGTCTTCAGACATAGGCTTGTTCCAAGCTGTTACCTCAGTGCCAATTTAAGTAACACAGACTTCAAGTTCATCCATACTAGCATTAAACTTTCACGAATACCTTTAGTATTACGAAGAGGTCAAATCAGGGTGGCAAGTAAATGCAGTTAGAATCTCTTACTGCGTATTTCAAACATCTGCGATATGAAATCAGGGTCCAGAAGATAGAGACCATTTAACCGCAGCATAGTTCTATGGCTTGACTTAACAAGGCCAAATCAACCTCAACTTTTTCTTGTAAATGAGTATTTTCAATTGTGTCAGTTGCAACAAAAAACCTTAACTTTGTTCTTGCAAAATACTCTTTCTCTAGTATTCCGCTGACTTCTGCAGTCTTGAAACATCCTTCATATTCTAACAAATTCTATATCCTGAAAGGGTATAAGAAACAGATAACGCATGTGTCCTGGGTTCGGCTATGATAGAGTTAATT
>VZSC01012841.1:562605-617479 GCA_013398225.1 Steatornis caripensis | reverse complement strand
CAAAAAAAAAAAAAAAAAGATTTGAGGACTCAAGAAAATAATATACAACCATTACATTTTTAAAATTACCTGTACGGGGTTTCTTTTTTAAACTATGTTAAACAGCTCAAGGTTTCAAAAATGAGGTTCTACCACATTTGTTTCTGCAATTCTTCCATAAGCTCCCAGATGATGGGCAGTTGATGCTCTATTACTTGAAGGTTTGCTGTAGATGTCTCAGATACGGCCAAATGTCTTTATTAATGAATGAAAGTTTTGATATATCCGGTACCAAGCTCTTCTAAGATGCATTATACTGAAGATTAAAAGTACCACGATGGCACTTCACCACCTTTTCTCCTCTTTGTTTTTCCAGAGGCTTTGAGCCGGACTTCAGTGAGACTCAGTGGACATAATCATTGTTAACCATCTCTCGTGGGCTTTCCCCATTCTTGTTTGCAGAGCAAGATGTGGCTTGAAGACCAACTGTTAGGCTTGGCTTTCTCCAGGCTTTTTTTAACCCAGGTGGGCAATGTGACAGCACTCCCTGCCACAATGGTTCCTTTGCGATCCTTGTTCACAAGTAGCACACTCCGAAGGACTCCTGCATCAGTGTCCCTGCACCTCCCACAGTGTTTCTCAGGAGCAGTTTGATTTCCCACCTGGTCACCGCTTGTGTCTCCTGGGATTTCCTGAATTAATGTACTCCTGAGGTGACTGGTGCACCGGTGGAGCACTGGGGACTGCACCCAGACGAGGGGACGTGGCCAGAGCTGCTCAAACTTGAAAGAGTTTCCAACAGCGGCTGGCACTTGGTAGCCGTGCAGGAGGCAAGTTAGTTCTGAGCTGCTTCTAACTCCAGATTGATTTACTCTTCTACAAGTTCCATCAGTATAAGATCTTTGTCAGCCTCAGACAAAAATCTGTGTTCATAATTTATTTATATAAATGTTTAGCCAATGAAGAGATGTGGTAGTTAAACCCAATCTACATAAGGTTTAGCAGGTCTTTTAGTCAATTAGAAGGCTAAGAAAGGGAACAAATAGCAGACTTGATGTTTGTAATGGAAGAACCTGTATTACAAATGGTGATTTAATCTGAATAGTACTGAACAGCAATAACCTACTGGTGTTTTTTTAACTGAACCGTAAGTGCATGGTTTATTAAGCTCTTTTTATGCAGATAACAGTGTATTATTTGGGAAGGCTTACAAACAACATCATACTCAAACAATTAAACACATTTCCATCTCTATGTTTTCAGTAATAGGAGTGTGAAAACCCAACTAGCCATCTGTGAAAATCCGCAGGGTTGCTGAGGATATTCAGTGCACATTGCTTTCCCTGCTCCCTTCTCTGCTCCCTGGCTGGATGTTAATGGTTCTCATCTCCCATTTTTACATCTTTCTAGCTATAGCTATAAAACCTTGAGCAGATGTCTTTCTCCAGTTTGATCCATAGCGGCAGTTTGGGCGGTCTCCCCCTTCCTGGGCTCTGTTAATGAGCAATCAGTAGAAGAACTAAATTCTCCTGAAACCCCTCCGCTGGGTTTAGTCCCACCTTTCTCCATGCCCGTCTTTTGACTGAGCCATGGTCTGTTCTTCTGTGCCTTTAGGTAGTCACGGGCCTCTTGCTATCTATGAGCTAATGGCTGACCTTAGGAGTTGGAGAAAGCCCATAAGCTGTCTAGGTTGCTGTCAGGCAGGTTTCCCTTCCTTGAACTGATAGTGTTATGCTCATATCTGAGCCAGGTTCTTCTGTTAACTGTAGTGTTGTACCAGGTTTAAGTCAACGATCTTTTATAGGACAGGTTGTATATTAGCAAAGAACAGGTATTGGTGAGTCGATGGCAAAATAAACATCTCTGCTAGCTGCCACAGTGCTGGGCTGCTGCCAGCGGGATCTTAGCCCGCCCATGGCAACTTTGGTTTCTGACACCGTCAAGGGAGTGAACTGTTTGCTGGAGTGGTGCGCTGGATCTTCTCCCCTTGGACCTTCAGTGGCACTCCCACATTTTATGTAGCATATGTGTGAGGAACCTGTAGCTGGTGGGCTACCAATGGTGCGTAAATTCATTTCACGTGAATTTCTTTTCCCACGATGTTATTTGGTGACACTGTACTTCGTGTCAATGGTGTGACCCGCGCGAGCTGTTTGAAAGGCACGTTCAACGCTGAGCGGAGGAGGGTTCTTCACCTCCCGCGTAGAGCACTGAATAGCTTTCATGGAACAAGATTCTTTTTTTTATCACTACTACCCTGTTCTTGTGAAACGGAGGCAAAAGCTCTGTATTCTGTTGTCGTGAATGAATGGATGAATCTTCTTGGGCTTTGTCTCCCAGTCTTTTGGAGAAAAAAAAAGGCTTCTGAACAGCACTCAACTCCTAGCTTCTTTAAAAGAGTTACTTAGCCTAAGAGCAGAACATTTGCCTAAGAGGTTTTTAGCCCAAGAGTGACTTTTCATATTTAATTGATCTGTATTGTTCAATTAGGGAGATGTATAATGCCCTCTGTTGCGCATGTATAGCCGGAAGTAGAAATGAATGAGAGATGAAGTACAGCAGATGAGTAATTTCAGACAGAATCAGCTCTTAGCAACGTACAAACCAGGATTTCAATCCAGGCCTTGATATGCGTGAGTAAATACAAATTATGTAAATACATCAGATCGTTAACTTCTACATGAAAATTATTTTGAATTATAATATTTGGTTTTATTCTGGCCAGAGTTCAGTAACCTTTTTGTTCCAAATCGTATTTATAAACATTTACAACTCCTGGATAAACGCTCAAACATATTTCAGCGTTACGCTTTTCTGGAAGCAGCTTGTTTTGGCTTCAAAGCCCGCCATGGTTTCCCAAATACAGGTGCGCTGGGGAGCTGGGCAGAGCGCACGGCAGGGTGCCATGCAGAGACATGGGTGACACTGGTCCCATGGGGTGGCAGCACTCGGCCCACAGCACCCCCGCGGCTCCTGCTGCAGCTGGAGCAACTTCAGCCTTCGGCTTGTGGCCCTCCCTCCTGGTCGGGAGAACCCACAGCCAGCCCTGGAGCTTTGGGAGCACGTCGCCCTATGCAGGCCTGGAAAAGAGCCAGTGCCAGTTTGCCGGCTTTTAGATGGATATTGAATTTTATGCCTATAACCCTAATCACAATTTTTACAGTATAATTTTCTCAGGATTCCTAATTCTGAGGAATCTGTAGAAAAATGCGTCATTTTTCTCCTTGACACATTTCTTTCATCAATGTCGTGAGTCTCTGTTGACCCACAAAGCCATTCTGCTTCTCAAGTTTACCCCTCATTTTTCCCCAGTGCTTTTATACTCGCTGTTACCCATCTTTGCTTACATAGCCTGATGCAGCAGGTCCCCTTACATTTTGGCTGGCAGGTAAGATTATTTTTTTTTGTGGCTTGCTCAGCATCCCCCTCTCTCTGCTCCTCCCCGGCTCCTTTGATTTCAACATAAGATGATCAAGAGAACATGAGGATTCCTCTGTTGGATCCATCACAGTCAGACTTGCTGATAGAAAGCACCAATTATTCGGGGAGAATGATTTTAAACTCTGCAGAAATCAATGCCCATGAGCAGTGAGCACACAGTTTGTGCAGAGATACTGTCCTGAAAGGTGCCTGGCACAAGGGATTGTTTGTCTGTGTGCAGTTCTGCTACTTGACAACTTGGAGGAAGGCTTTCTGGGGATGTACATGTGTCTGTTAAGGATAGCTCAGTGTTAGTCCAGTCCAGAAATCCATGTGACCTAAGAGATCTGCTGGCTGCTTTTGCATTTTTGGTGGGCATCAAGCAGGCAGGCAGGGATAAGGTCTGTGGACAGGAGGGACGGGCAGGGCAGATGGAAGGCACAGAGCATCCCTCCCTCTCTACTTTCTGCTGCCACTGCAGTATTTTCATATTGTCTGCCAACACTTCCTACAATGAATATTAAATAAACATATCACCCACTGCTGTACTGGTGTGACAGAGGTGATGGGGAAAGCAGATACGGAGCAATGCTAAGCGTAAGGTTGGGCCTTTCCTAGGGAGCACTAGTAATGTGCTGGTTTGAGTCAAAGAATTACTTGGGTGAATTCAGTGTTTGATGGGTCTCTTCTAATTGCAGGTGTAGGGAAGAAACACTAGTCAAACAAGTGAGAGAATGAAGAGTGCAGAACATGGATTGACTCAGTATTTTCTCTAGTCAAGTGGAAAAAAGGAAGCCTAGTATGAGAAAGCTGGAAAGGTCAAACTAATTTGTACTTGTGTGATAATGGGCAATACCTTTATTGTTTATGAAGCTTGCGAAATCTTTCTGGTGTTAACCACTATGATGCATATGATGGTGATTTTGAGAAATTAAAAGTGAAGTAGCAATTGTTCCACCCTCTTCGTGCCTTAATCTGGTTTGGTTTAGGATTCCTTTGAAAAGTTACGTATTCTTCACAAATTAGTTGAGATGAAATTTATTCAGTTCTCTTGACTTCAGTGTGCTGTGGCTGAAGGAAGGAGATCTTTTTTAAACAAAAAAGATTAATAGTGAGGTTGATAAGAGTAAGACTGAAAACCTGCCTGTGTCTTGCTGCTTAAGCATTCTGACTGCGTTCCCCTGTTTGTTTATTATGCTGCAGCCTTTTCTGTTTATTTACTAGGGTAAGTGGAAATTTTATATGCACGTACAGCTACTGCTATTAAAATAGGAATAACTGGTGAGCTCCTAATGCCCTAGACTGCCTTCTGCTGCCTCAGTTATTGAGGCAGATTTGCAGCTTTTTTTAGAAGCCACTGGAAGTTGTGTGAATTTTCCGGGGATTCTGGTTTCCTGGGAATGACAGTGCTACCACACTGCATAATTTTCTGTGAAACAATAGGGGACTATATCAGGAGTCCCTCCTGCCTTGTGTATGGCAAAAAGTCTAGGCTCCAGAGGAATTCATTTGCTAGGCTTATCGCTGAGACATTTAATATCAGGAATGATTTAGTATATCAAATTCTAGAGTTTTGGGCTTGAATGTAGCTGCATTCGTCATTGTTGCAGAACCTTGACAGTGAACAAAAGGTGCTGCAGGGAACTATAACTCACGGAGCAAATTAATGGGTTCCCAGCTTTGCTTGCTCAGCTAAATGGAGGCTGGGAATGGTGTGGTCTCACCGGCCGAGGGCTTTCCGCAACAAGTGTGCGGAAGTTAGGAGTTTGCTTGTGCTTCGTCCCTGGAGCGGATGTTAAAAGCGTAGCCCTCCCGCCGACTGGCTGTGAATGGCATTTTTCGCTCTTGAAGGTACTTCACTATGAATAACCTGAAAGGGGAAAAAACCCCAGGCAACTTGTTGGCTGTTACAGGAGCACGATGCAATTGTTTTAACAGCTATTTATTTTTAGTGGGTGTCCATTGGGAAAAAAAAAGGATTTGATCGAGAAGGTTTCCTATACTCTAAATTTTATCATGTCACACCGCAACAGAAAACTTAAAGCTATGAGCACAGTATGTCCAGTAACACTCACAGGCCACATACCACCACTGATAATTTTTGCCACTGGAAAGGTGTGTGCATCGCAAGGAGATACTTGATCATCTTCAAATGAAGATTTCTCCCAGTCTGGTCTAGGCTGACGGAGAGCTTTGTCCATAGACCTCTCTGAATCCCACGCAGGCTGTTTTAAACCAGAAATCTCTCCTGGATGCTCAGCAGTAGTTGTGTTTTAGACTATCGGCCAAGGGAGGGCTGCAGCCCCACATCTTCCTGGCCCCGATTCTGCTCTTACCCTTGTTTCCAATTCTGCCACCCTTATCGGTAGATGAACGCAATTCCTGAGAATGTTCCTATCCTTTTTTAGTTGCCAAATTGTCGGGCGTGCTGAAAGGCAGGGCATAGCTGAGAAATACGGGATGAGGAGAGATGATGCTCTAAACTGCCAGTTTAGTTGGTGATGTGGTTTTTAGGCAGGGTGGGGTCAGCCTGTTTGCAATGATCAGCACCTCCTGAAACTTGGATGTGAACTGAAGTCGTTAAGCACTTCATCGTGGAGAGCTGACTGTACATTTGGTAATTGGCTCAATCACCCCCAAGGGCTTAGAAGTTAAACATGCAGCAATGCCTGAGAAAGCAAATAGGTGGAGGGGGATGGACGGTGGCGCAGAGAGGTTTGGAACTGCAGCTGCATTGCACCGAGAGGGCTTCAGAAAATGTGTGGAATTGGGTAGCTGCTAAATGCTGCCACCGTGTGTTTTTGGCCACGCCAGGCAGTTCTCTGAGAGCTGAACTTGCACTTCTGAAGTTCAGGAAGGCTCTGCATTGTTTGGCAGATTAGTCAGTTGTCCGGAACACCTTTGCAGTATACATCAGGGAAAGACCACCAGAAACCAGGTCACCTGCTCTCACCACAGGTTTAGGTATGAGCTGGAGATGCTCTTCTCCAGAAAACAAAGCACCATGACTAATACATTTTTTTAAAAAGCAAAGTGCAGATGCATGCTTGATGCTGTCTGGTTTAAGGCACTGAAATGGTAGTGTCCCAGCATGTTCCGAGTATGTTGGGATCACGTCGTTGCGCAGCATTGCTGCGCTAACAACATGGATCAGGCGGGTTTGGTTTGGTTGCTGCTCCCCTGTTGACTTCAGCTTGAGGTGGGTTTGTTGGTGGAGAGGCATTGGGGTTTTTTGTCTTGTCTTGTTTTGTTTGTTTGTTTATTTGGTTTCAGTCTTGATTCTTTCCTTTGAAGCGCAAGTTTCAAGGTCGGTCAGTGTTTTCCCGGTGTGTAAGTACAAAGTCCGGCTGTACCACGATTGTACTGCCTCATCTGTTTTTCTACTTCAATCTTCTGGACCACTAAAGTTAGAAACTTGACAGCATGTGGCAAAACATGCCAATAATAGCTCAGTAATACTTTCTTCTGTTTTATTCAGTCCCGTGTAAGTGGGAGCTTGCAGTGGAGCTGAACAGCACACCGTCGGCCAGCCTGGGGTGCTATGGATGGAGTCCTTACAGTAGATTAAGTGATACATCACAGCTCCTCTGCAAACATTTTATGGAGGTGCCCACTCTGCAATAGCTAGCATAAATGGACAGAAGTGCAATGTTTGTATTACTGTTTATTTAATTACTTTACACTTTTTTCTCTGTACACACTTGCCTGCATGGCCGTGCCTCTGAGGCTCTGCGTCCTCCTGAGCAGTCTGTGCTGAGCAGGAGCAAAGGAGGTGGAAGGTGCTTAAAGAAACAGGTACAGCTGCAGGCCTTGTTGCCTCTCTGCTTTGGGAGAGGAAGGGCAGGGGAGTTACAGAGGAGATGGTAAAAGGGGCAAAGAATGTGGGGCATGGCAAGAAAACTTCAAAAGGCCAGGAAAAAATTCCTCCTTTCAGTTATTTTTCTCCTCTGCTTGGACTCTTCCGTCATTTGCTGTTTCAGTGGCTCCATTCATATGGTGGCTCATGCAATTAGCAGTAAGAATGACGTCCCATAGAAGACAGATACGGATACTTTTCCTCTGTCAGCGCACTCCAAGAAAGACTTGCCAAAAAACCTGTTTCTGGTGGTTCTGCTGCCAAAGAGGCTCTCTTGCTTCAGAAGAGGGACTGATGGCGGTTAGCTGCCCCTCCGTGCCAGGGTGCTTCCTCCTGGCTGCCGAGATGGTGCAGAGGGAAGAGTGTCCGAAGAAGACATCTATTGCGGATGTTTCTGGTTTGGTCCAGGAGGAAGATCCTTCAAATGCTCTTTTAAAAGCAGTTGACCTGGCACCGGAGTGGTCTCCGAATCGAAACCAGCCCCAGGACCAAACCCTCAGCTGTTATGCTGATGTCTTTTTCCTCTGTTTTAACATGTCAGCAAGTCTGAGATTTGTGGTGTAAGTATACAGTTCTGTGGACCAGCTAATGCTTCCAGTCATTCCTAGTGTATCCAGAGACAGCAACGCTACCTCTGATAGCCTGCTTGCTATCAGCACGTACTGTATCTCAGAACCATTTTATTATTATGATTATTATTGTATTTTAGAACCGTTACCTAAAATATGGAATCACTGCCCCTAGAAAAGTGTATTACCCTTTCCTGGATAGCTAATTTTATTTCACTCAAGAAAATTTGATTCATATTTCTGAAACGTCGCCACTAAACAGCTTTCTAAGCAGAGTTGCTGTGCAAGACCAAATTAGATTTGTGTAGGGAGAAGGGAAATGCTGTTGTTGCAAGTGTCCAAAGGGGTTGAAATGAAAATAATCTTATAGCTCAAACTTAAATTGAGTTCAGATATTACGGAGATAACACAGTTCTGTACCTGGAAAATCTCATCTCTCAAAAACAAACTTCAGGGTCACATTTTAAAATGGCACTTCTAGTTCTGGATCATCTAGCTTCTATGTCTGGCAGGCCTGGGATGTCTGCCCCGTGCATTACCGTGGCACTGATCGTGCAAAGCAGCTCGGGCTGAGTCAGTCTGCTCAATAAAAAAAAAAAAAATTAAAAAAAGAAGGTAGTGGAATGCTCTTCAAGGATTTATAAAATCCTTCACAAATTGCACCAGTCTGAAAGGGCAGATACTGTCTGTCTCAGTGACTTTTGAATAAGACTCTGAAAACTTAGACCAGACTATAGCATAGCCCAGCATCTCTGGGAGAAAATACCTTGTCAAGTTTTGCAGTTTGATGTAGAAGCAGTTTGCATCAAACTCGAGAGCTTATTTGACCCTTATTACCATCATCTCTGAATGGACTTAAAATTTCAGGTCTTTAATTATCCTTGTGGATTCTCCTGAGCTGGTTGTGTGCTCTTTTATTAGAGATGAGCTGAGACGCACATGCTGAGATGGTCACAGATACGGGGATATTTAGGCAATTCAATTTCTAGTAAGCCCTACTAAAATTTTTTTTAGGGTACTGAGCTATTAAAAATAATAAGTTTATGGCAGAGGAGAAATTTTAACACTGACTTTTTTCTTATTCCCCATGGATTGCATTGTAACTCTGTCTTATGCTTGAAACAGATTTAATTATTTTTGCACCTGTGTTTTTGCTTTGGCTCAGTCCTTCCCAGCTGCACAGGATTCAGAGTTTCTCTGAATACTTGCTTTAAAACTACCAGTACCTGGGACTGAAAGTATATTTTTGAAAATGTAATCAAATATGATTTAGCTGTCTAAAACATTATGAGTAGACCTAAGCTTTCACATAGAAATACTTGACAATAACTATACTAACATAATGTCATCCATTAATATTGTGTAAAATATAAAATATCATGCAATATTTAAATCCAACTGCAGTGAATCCTCTGTAACTATACGGACAGTATCTAAATTTAGTAACTAATTAAATTCCATGGAACAGAAGAATGCATTTCTCCATTGCAATCCACTTCTTGTAAGGATGATGATCACGTGTGTTCTCTATACTTCTATTTTTATATAATGTAGCATATTTTTGTATATATGTTAACTATATACCTGTGTTTTCTGAATTTCTACATCTGTATTTCAGCATCTCTGCTGAAAAGGACCCGGGGACTCTGGGTGCTGCAGGCTGAATGCAAGCCAGTGCTGAGGCTCAGCTGCCCTCAGGTCTTGCCCGTGGCCACAAGATCGGGGCGACCGTCACCCCTCCCTTAGCACCCATTAGTCCACATCTGGACCCCGCTGTCTGGCTCTGACACTGCTGTGAGATGGTTGCTGATGGAGGTGGTTGAGCTTGGGGGGCCAGTGGGGTGGCAGGGACCATGCCCTGAGCAACTGGGTCTGGATTCATCCTGTCTGCTCAGAGCATCCTGCTTCCATGGCCAGAGCAACTCTTTTCACTGAAAGAGCCAATTCATGTGTTTTCTTTTCCAGTCACTTCACTGGCCGAGCCTCTGGCTGTGGAAGGCTCCAGCTTTAAGACCGTAATGAAATTAAGCGTGTACCCAAGCCCTTACACGATCAGGGCCAAACATTTTAAATAAT
This sequence comes from Steatornis caripensis, assembly GCA_013398225.1. NCBI lineage: Eukaryota > Metazoa > Chordata > Aves > Caprimulgiformes > Steatornithidae > Steatornis > Steatornis caripensis. Next base: position 607,579 of record VZSC01012841.1, on the reverse strand, counting down.
TGATAGACTGCTTTATTTCTTTAGCTTTTCAAAAGTAAACTGAGTTTCAGATGAACATGAGCTGACTTAGATGTTTAGTTGGGAAAAAAAAAAGCCCTTTGAATTGCACTGATTTCCCAATGGATTAACTTGGGACCAGGAAAAAAAAATTCTCCAGCTTCATCCTTCTTTCCCTCTCTCTAACCGAGCACCTTTTTTTTCTTCTGTTCAGGCTTTTTGGATTCTTTAGTAGGAAAAAAAGAATCCTCTTCAATTAAACATATAATTGGAAAAGGGGAGGGAGGACAGTTGCCATTAGTATTTGTGAACTGAAGTTGGCCAGCTATCCCAAAGGTATTTTGATTTTACAGAGTATTTATCTGTGTGATTTTTGTAAATGTTTATAAATTAATAATACAACTAGAATAGATGCATTTCCCATAACACTTGGCAGTATGTGTGAGACAATGCAAAAGAACTGAAAGTTGCTGATGCAAGTGTTGTGTAAGTTGAGAAGAAAAGGCAAGTGGAGGCCAAAAAAGTAAATAGCAGAAGGAGAAGCGGATAATGAGCATCCATGTTTTGATTGCTAAGTGGTCCTGTGGTCTTGTAGACTAGTTTGTAGGAAGGATGTCATTTGTACAGGCAGGATATGGAAGAAAGTAGAATTAGTTTGTTGAAAAACAAGCAGGAAATGTGTGTCCATTTTGGATGGCTCCTCATATTCCGCATTTGCAAATGGCTAAATATATTAGCTGAAAATAGAAGTGTGGCAGAAATAGCAGAGTTATGCTGGGCTTTAGGGAGAGGAAGTTACATTAGAAAAAAGGATGCCTAGTAGTCCAGAGAAGCATTGCTTTTTGGAAACTTCCCTTTGGGCAATTTCTTTCTTCAGTGGAAAATGTCAATGAAATAGGACACCCCTGAGAATTAATTCATAAGACCGTTTATTTTTACTAGTGATACAAGATATCAAATTACTAAAAATTCTAAAAGCTACATTGGACAAAGTGGTTCCTGGCAGAAAACATGGTTTGATCCAACATGCCTTTTTTTCCCCCCCACTCTCTTTTTGTAATCCTTTTACTCTTTGTGCCATATTACATGTCTAAACACGTTCTTATCCTTTTGTGAATCTGAACATGCTTGGAAACCATAGAATTGTTTTTGAGGTGACTTTGGTGGATTTGGCAAAGGAGTAAAGTGATGGTGTGTTGGCAGTACGAGCGGGCTGGACTGCTGATCTGGGACACCATTTCCAACTCTCAAACGTGGTAGCACGGTGCTGCACACACCTGTTATCATTGGTCACGGTTAAGTTTCATAAAGTCTTAAATGCCTTCCACATGTTAGCAAAGCTGCTAACAAATGTAAAAGCACCGAGAAGTTTTTTTTTAAGATCAGTATTCATAGCTGGAAATGAATTCCTGCTGTTGCCAACCCACTCATTATCCTCTTCATGAAGAAAAAGGAGATTCAGCCTTCTGCTGTGAAAGTTCCCCCGTCCGGTCACCTCCTTAGCCACTGCCACTCATCCCCTTCATTTCCAAACCTTATCATTTTGTGTTCCAGATACCGGATTTGATCCGTCCATCAACTCTCAGTAACTTTTCAGAGACCCTGGCCAATTCCAGATGCATTTTCTGTGCAGGTCCTGCCAGAAGAGAGGAATATTGTGCAGAGAGGGCTGGGCAAATCGCAGCCCTCATCAATTTTTGCTGTACTTCATCTTTTTCACTACTTGTCGCAAAACAGAACCTGAGAATTTGTAATGGATAATTTTTGATTTGTGAGGAGTTCCAATGTTTATTTCTATGGATATACAAACACTCCTATTTCAAACTGCTTTGACAAAACTCATAAGGGGAAATTGTGCCCTCCACTACACAAATATAAAGGAGAGTGAAACTTTGCCCACGTGTTTCTTCAGCTGAACTTGTTGATAATGCTTAGAGAGAGGTTTCCATGGCGAACACAGAAAAACCAAATCTGAAAACTACTTTCTTTTGTGTGTTTGCTGCTACTGTTTTTAGTGGTCACTATTCTGCACATTTAGCAGTCATTATCCACACCTTCTAGCTTGTGAATACATTTACATATTTTAAATCAACATTAGCAGGGAAAAATCCGTTATTTGCCCAGGGCTGCTTGTGCTTTTTTATTTTTTGATGCTGAAATGCTCAGGGTGTCCTCCGGTGGAATCTGTCAGAAAGGTCTCTTGTAGCATACAGCTTTGCTGTTTTGATAACTTTGTGTATTGATTCCTTACATCACCTGCTTCTTACTCGCTTAGGTTTAATTTCATTTCTGTTCCTTCTGCTATTGTAGAAGTACAAAATAAAAACCTGGTAGCAGTTACTTGGTTCATTCATTTTTTTTCCCCATTGGAGCCTTATATAGAACATTCCTTGTCTGTTTACCAAGCACTTTTTCTCTAGTTTTTTTTTCTTGAACAGAAAGCATCTGCCTTGGAAGCAGTAAGCTTTTAATACAGATTGTTCAGAGCCATACCTGTAGCGTAACCAAGGTAACCAGGATGCAGATGGATTTTCAGCATTGTCTTCTGCATCCTTCCCTTATGATGGGACTGTGGCGCAACTCTCGCTGCACCTCAGCTCTGCACATGACCCGCGGGTATGACGTGGGGATACTTGTGCACAGCCATGGCCAGGGAGTTGGTAGCCCTGGTACCTCAGTCCTGATCCCCAGGACGTCTTCCTACATAAAGCACTTGTGATGGGTCTGCCAGTATCCATCAGTTCTCCGTTTGGCATCTTACTCATTATTTTCATTCCCTCAGGAGAGAAAATGTCACAGTGTCATCCCGAGAGCCTGTTACTCCTCTGTACCTTTCTCCAGGTCGTTTCTGTATCAGTTGCAGGAGGCTGCAGCCTGGGGAGCACGCTCCTGCCCGCCCTCGCTCGCTGGGAAGCACTGCCTGCGCTTGTTCTCGCTGGAATCATGCCAGTTGTTGCTTTTTCACATTGTTTCATTTTAGTTGTGTGCTGAAATCCTGCTCTTCTTCAGTCTCGAGTCATTAATTAGTCCAACTTCCATTTCAAATCTAACTCGAGCTCACTAAAAATTTGCCAGCCCTGCCGAAGTGCTGACGTGTGTTTTGTCAGATATTTGTTATGAAAGTCTTTCAAAATAATTCCCAGATAAAAGTCTAGTACAGTGAACAAAATGCTTAAAATAATCGTAAGTGTCCCTGAATATTTAGTTGTGTTGATGAATAATGGAGAGTGTGTTCTGGAGAGAAAAAAGAGGATGCAAGAGCATTATTCATTTTCCTTAAAACCCTTTGCTAGGCTCTTGGTTTTGGCCTTACTACGGGAGACACTCAACATACCACAAGGCAATGAAATCTGTAGGTAAGGAGATACTGTATAATATGATTAAATACCTGAACTTCTGAATGACCTCAAACCTTGTTGAGCTGGTGCCTTGGGGGCAATGTGACCTTCCTGAGTAGGTGCAGTTCACTGAAGATGAATGTGAAGTTTTTATCTAGCATACATAGCAACTTTCTGCTTCTAAATAAGAAAAAGTGTAAAAAATAAGAAAGTGAATTACATCTGTTTACAACCAATGCATATAATCTCAAGGTGGTACCATCGTATGTGTGCTCAAGTGGCAGTCGTGCCCCGGCAGCACGGGATTGCTGCTGCTCTCGTTAGGGGCTATCTGTTAAATGATTGTCGCTGTTGTCTGACGACATTTGAAACATTACCTTGTTAAGTATTGCAGGTTTAAAATACATTTCTGTGTGATTTGACAAATGGATTTCTTCAGTTTAATGCGGAAGAGAAGTTAAATGAGTTAGTAAATGTTAATGTGTCCATGTTCTTCCTAGATAACTAGTTGCCCTTGGGACAGTATCAGTAAGTGGCATTTATATGATATTATGAATGTGTTAATTATGCGTAGGCAAAATAATGAGTAAGCAAAGGTCAAGGACAAATGCAATTTCCCTAGAAATACGCATCAAAGAGCTTCTAATATTTAGGTCATTATCATTATTGAATATTCAGTGTAATTTAAATTATGGGCATTTTTTTCATTGCTTATATTTTTAGTCCAGGAGATACTGAGCAACTTCAAGGGCTGTGCAAATGTTTCGTAAAAAAATTCAGCAAAACTTCAACAGTAGCTGGACTATATTTTCTACATGCAGTGGTTAACTGCCAGGTGGAATTTGGGATTGATTTCTTGGTAAAATCTTTGTTTGAGATGTAACCTTGTGATGTTGGGGTTTTTTTTCTAAATTTGAAATGAAGGAAATGAAAATGTGGCCATGCTGTTTATTAAACCGCTGAACCTTGAAACTCAATGTAAATCAAACCAAAATGCTCTGGAGATGGTGAATACCCAACTTTGCCCGAGTTCATTTGGCTGCTCATTATCAATACGCTTTTAAAATGCGATGCTGTTAGCATGCTGGAGATTTCTGTCTTTGCTTTTTACTAGCAAGCTGTAAGTATAAATACCTCTTTGGCAGGGACCCTTCTGAAATCCAGTGGTTTTTGTGACATGAGTCAAGAGGAAACCTAGCTGATCAATACAGCCACTAATTAGAAGGAAATGTTCAGTCATGATTTTTACTTCTAAAATTTTACATATTGACATCTGGCAGAACAGTTAAGAAGTCAATAAGGATCCAAAAGTTACTGTATTGTTAGGTTGCTCACTGAGAAATAGCAATTAAGCCTTCTCCGTCTCTCAGGACCTCCTCTCACGGGTGTCTGGAAGCATCTTGCTACCAAACAAGGTGCTGTTCATATATGAAATAGTCATGTTATGACATCAAAACATGTTGCATATTATTTCAGTACGGTAGGCTGAAATTAGATTCACATTTTATTTTGTTTATAAATGCCTGTCAGAGTTGGTAAATCAGTTTGTCTTTGCTGTCTTGAAATAGTGTCAGTTTGAATTTCCTTCATGCTGCATATTATTTTGGGCAAAGACACTTCACTTCTATATTCAAGATGGAGCACCTCATACTCTTTAAAGGTGAAAAAGCCCAACAATTAAGATTATTTTAAAAACACTTTCTGGGGTGGCAGCTTGGACCCCTTTTAAAGCGGTACAGAAGCTACCAAATGCTGATGCATTGCGATCTTTGCTTCCCCCTGCTTGTGCAAGTATCACGCATATGGTGCACTACGTATTATTTAATGGTATGTAACAAGGCATTGTGGAGTCCAGTGCTCATGAAAGTAGAGATAAGCTTCGAGTATCAGATTATACGAGCTCCTCAATACAGCTGAGGAAGCATCAGACTGTTTCAGTGTTTGCAGCTGCCCTGCGAGTGTTAAGCTTAGGTTATGGATGCCTGGTCTGTAGGGCACAGGGATCTGCGTCCTTCAGACTGGGTCAGTGGGTGCAAGAGGAAATCAGGGCAGAGATTTGGTCTTTACCTGTCTGTGAGCTGTCTGTTACGGTGATGGCATGACACAAACCCAACAAGCAGCAGCACTAGGCTCCTACAGACCACTCTCTGACATGCAAAAGCATCTGACAAGGCTGTGACCTGCTCCTTTAAATCAGCAGGCAGGGGAATTAATTCACTGTTAGCTTTTTTGGCACTGTAATATTGCATTTGTGCATAAATAATCTCATCTTGGTTATCCTGTGGCTAAAAAAAAAACAGCTTCTGTCCCCAGTCTACCAGACATTTGCATCAGAAATATCCTGCCAAGCTACACATGCTTGAAAACATCTATTATTTTCTTCCCTGCCTCTCTCCCGTGTTCTTGTCACCCAGCCTGCACCCACGGGCATTGCTCCGAGCTGCCCTGGGCAGGTGCCGCTGCGTGGCCGCCTGCTTCAGCTCTAGGGTCTGCAGTTTGAGACAATACAGTTCTTGTCAGGAGCCGCTTTCAGTATATCTTTTGTTCTTTTTTAAATTAAAATAATATTTTTAAACTTTAACCTTCCTCCTTTTCTGCACTGCTGCTACCCTTAGTATACTGCTGAAGGTTTTTAATGCAAAAGTGCCACTGTCTTGTGATTTTTCATTGGATTTCCCTTGGTCTTTTAACAGAATTCTGTTTAATTACTACTGGTAGATTTTGTAAATTAAGGGTATATAGTTTGTTCACGTTGCTGTTTTCATTAATTGAGTAGACTCATAAATCATAATATAGAATCATATAATAGTAATATAATTCATTTCATTGAATCTAATCCAAACAAGCATAGCAACTGGGGTATAAATCCTTCCAATTACTCTCAGCAACAGCTCGTGAGATCTCCAGTACGTCTGGAGCAAGGCGTCAAGGCTGGGAGATGTACAGACCCAGCACAGCCCCTGCCATGCGTTTGCTCCTGTAATAGGGGATTTGTGAGGTGCTGCACTGGATCCTGCACCCCCTGCGTCTAACTTGGCTCTCATAATTTGTCTCCTGCTATATACCGTGATATCTTTTCAAGATCCCTGAAGTGCCTGTGTGCCTTCTTGGGCGCTCCCAGTTGTTTTCAAGGACCTGCTTTTAAGATAAAATCACATGTGCAAAGCTCCAGCCTCGACAAAACCTCCGTACTGCTCTTTTTCGAAAAGTGAGGCTCTTATGATTAGCTTCTGCATTTTCCATTAGGAGAGACTTTCCAAAAAGATTTTTGAATGATTTCTTGATAGCTGGAAATCTCCTGAATCATTTGTTACACAGAAATTATTCTTCAAGGTGTTTTGTTCTGGTAACAACTGCCACCAAGCTTGGTTTGTCACCCTTTGCAGCCTGTAACATGGAAAGCGGTGGTGTCACTGGAACTGGCCCAAGGGGCTGGTGGTGTATTTCTTGCTCTGAAGTAGTGGGCAGGTCACCTCATTTTTTCTGTGCCTTTGTATTTTCCTGCCTGACTTTGTGTACTCTTGTCTGTTCCTGTGGGCTCCAGTACTCTTTGAGCTTGAACAATGTAGCTGATCTGAGCTCGGTTTTAATACAATGATAAATAGTTAATTTTGAGGGTTTAGGTTGACAGCAAGCCACCTTGGAGTGTCAAACTTCAAGACTTTGGTTTCCTTGTATAATCAGATAAGCAACAGATATTTCCTGTAAATCCACCCCTAGAGTTCAAGTCATACCATTAGAGCATGAAGTCCGATACATGACACCCAATTTCAGAGTAATTCCTGAGGAAAAAGCACATTACATTTTTCTAATGTGCTTCCGAGGACTTATTTTGTTTCTTGCTGATGAATATGAAATCCAGCAAGGTCATTGAATTCTGACCTTCAAATACACAAAGTCTTTTTTTTAGAGCAAGAATATGGTCTTTAAAATTATATACTGTCTACGTGAAACGTGAATGTAGTCTTCTCTTCCCTTAATGTCCCATTAAAGTGCAAGAATAGAACTGTTAGAAGTGTTCCTAAAATTAATCTGTGTATTTATTATGAACTGCTTGCATGTTATAGAAATACTATTCATGTCAACCTGACCAGTACTGACCTTTTCTTTCCAAATGGCTTTATTTGGATTGTGTGCTGCATACAGTGTAGTCACTTCTCTTCATGTCCTTTTCTTCTGATTGCCAAGTAACATCAAGCAGATCGGAGAAGCTTCTCGTAATGTACTTCGTGGCTCGCTATAACAGTCTTTCCCAAGCACCTTGGTTGAATAAATATCCATTGAATAACTGGAGAATGCATTCATATTTTTTTTATTTTGATTTATGTTCTATCTTCCTATCTGTACATCTTCGAGAGTAATTGCCAGTTTTCACCTCCTACAGAGAAAGTATAATAGAGCTGAAGAATAAGTAAAATGTGCTCTGTTTCTCTCTCTCTCTTTTGTAAGGGAACCTTTATATTCTTACCCATGCATACGCTAATAATTTGCAAACTGAAAATCATAACCTCATTCTCAGCTGGACTTGCTGTGAAAAGCTACTCATACGCTTTCTGTGTTTCCTTTCCTCGTGACGCTTGCCAACAGGAGACCTGTACATACGGCCCATTCCGCTTTATGAAATAAGTCAGTCCAACTCCGATGTAGTAAAGGTATCCCAAATGAATACAAAGGTTGGAGCCAGTATGTTCCCTATTATAGATATCATATTCCCATGCACTGCTGATGTGATAGCAGCCAGACTATATGTCATGCATTTTAATGATCCTGCCAGTACAGCATCTCTCGGAGGATTACTGTGCGGTCTCCCCGTAATGGGTGGCAAGTTCCTGTCATCTCATACAGGATGCTGTTAGGGGTGACTGCAGTGTGAAATACCTCTGCATGTTGGTAAAATACCGCATTAGATTTAAAAACACTCTTGTCGTTGCTCTGCAGGGACCTTTCCTTAATCTGAACAATAACAAGGTCAGTTGGGTGCAGCATGATTTTTCCATCAATTAGTTCAGTCATACTTCTAACAAGCCATATATTATTGTGCATGTTTAACCTGCAGGTTACGTGGCCTAGATAGCTGTGTGACCTACAGATCATAGAGCTGATAATGTCTTATTTTGTAAGCGAAAAATTTAATAGAGAATTCCAGTTGAACTGTCCTGTCTTACGCACTCAGGTTCTTGTGTAGCTACTAACCAAACCTCAGAAGTGAAGCACCTGTAATCTGGACCACTATCCCTTGGTCTTCTACCTGACCCCTCACGGAAATGAAACCAGAAGCACACTTTGCTTGTGAGCCTTTCCTTTCCATAATAAGTGCAAAACAAGCTCCAGGTGACCTGTTGCTCTTCTCACAATGAGTCTCTTCTCCACTTTCTCCTTTCTTGTGGTTATGAACATTGGAAGTTCTTACTGCATGCTGACAGGTATCTCACTCGCTGCAGACATCTGTAGAGGGCAAAGCATGTGGGACCCCCTCTCCATCCGCTGTTTTGCAGACTTCTGTGTTTGATCTTAGTTCCGTTCTTACCTGTAGTACCAAGATATACCAAGGTTTGGGTTGGAAGGATGTGGCATAAAACCTGTGACAGAGGGGAAGAATGTTCACATGCTAGAAAGTATTTTCAAAGCTCTTGGAGCATTTGGTTTGGATTTATAAATTACTCTTAGGGTAAAGAAAGACTTACATGATTTTAATTTGAAAATAACAACTTTTCTCATAAGAAAATAGTACGTTATGTGAGCCTGCAATAATTCTGCATCTTTGTGACTACCAGCAGGGAAAAAATAGTCAGAAAATTACCATTCTACTTGACATTCACTATCTATGAACACCCTAAAAATTCTGAAGATCTCATTTATGGATGCATTCAGTACTGCTTAAGCAAGAGATTCCTCCAGATTTTCCAGTTTTTATGCACTTTCCGTGGGATCTGTTCAAGTTTCAGATTTGTGAAGCTTACGTATGTCATTCTCTCATTCAGGGAGAATTGAGATCTCAGTTTCTAATAATCCTTCTGGCAGCATTTTTATCTTTATTGAGGAAATAATAAAAATTCAGCCATTTAAACTACCAAACTGTCCACTTTTTGCAATGTGCAGTTGTAGTTTTAATCAGTACATGCCTTAACAACCCTAGGAGGAATTCTTTATTTCTGTTGGCACACCATGGTGTACTTTCCCCTTCTGCTTGAAATAACATTTCTCGCTTTTTGCAGGATGAAGTTTGAAAAGTTTAATTATACAATGAAAAAGAAAGGGTCAAAAACCAGAAAGCCAAAGGATCTCAACTCCTGCAGATTTATACTGAAAGTTACTTTAAACAGTTGAGGTTGGCCATGATGTTCCCAGTGCTTATGCCAAAGAACAGGTTACTATTCTCTTCCTACACTGTATTGCCAAGTAATTGCCTAATTTGACATTGATTACATATTAGTTAAATTATCAGAGTTCTGACTTTTAGGTCAGGTGCTTTCAAGCGAAACTCCCATCAACTGAACTGTGCCTCAAAATCCTGGAAGTTGTTACAGCAGGGCTAAAAACTACAGCAAGCCTACTAGCTGCTTCACGTAATCCCAAATCAGCAAAACAGACACAGGATGAGTAATAAAACCTATGCTCAACATAGGCACTAATACGAGAAGAAATAAACATCATTACAAGGTCAGTGTACCTAAATTGGTATCCCCACTGTATTATAAGAAAGTAATGAGAGACACCTTCAGCCTCAAACAGAAGTCAATAGAAGATCAACAAGCGGCTACTGCAGACATCCTTTTTCTAGCAGGAATCAGGGACAACAGTCAGACGCTCTGGAATAGCACAAATACGCACACAGAGGCACATGCAACCTTTAAGAAAAGGACAAACACATTCCAGTAAGCAGCAAAACCATCCACTGCTGTTATTTTATGAATAGGTGGTAGATTTGCCTTCTGCATGTTGGTGAAATATTGAAAAAATCCCGGGATTTTGAAAGCGTGAAATTGCAGACAATTTATGTTTATAGCTGTAGACGTCCACACAAGTGAAACTAAATTGAGTGCTGGATAGAGCTAAGGGGAGAGGGAATCAGAAATGCAAGTGAAAGATAAGGTTGTAGAAATTTCTCTCTCCCAAGCTAATCAGAACTAAGTACCCTATTGCCAGCAGCATGGAGAATGTTTCAGATAACAGATAGTGATGGAAATTATGTAGGATAATTATGTCGGAAATAAAGGCAAAGGCTGGATGTGCTGACTCAGAAAATTGTCACCTACTTCTTCCCTCTGTCACCCCAGAGCAGGGTACCCGCTGCCACGTGTAATGTGTAATGTTACCCTGCTGGGGGGGAAAAGGCTCAGTGATTAACTGTGGATAATACCTAATGTCTAACATAGTATTCAAAATGTAATCGCTCTAATTTGCAATTGTAAATCTCCTGTTATCAATTAATTTACATTGTACAAGTAACCGTCTGATTATCTTTGTGCTTTGCTGTATTTACACTGCAATTTAATTGTAAGTAATTAGCATGTAATTGCGTATAGTTATTTATACCTTGTAAAGAAAGCAATGTATTTATATGTAGTTAAAATAATTGCAATTGAGAGCAAATCTTTTGACTTTTCTTCCTTTTCAATGTGTCTAACAGTTTCTATGGTGAAAATCGCGGTTGTCTAAACAAACTTTGGTCTCCTTTGGATAGGTTAGGCTGGCTTTCCACAAGCTGAGGCATGTGGAGTTGCATTTTGCTTTTGGCCTGTATTCATTTTCCATTTTGAAATAGTTTCTCTGTCTCCTAATGCTAACCTGCCCCTCCTCCTTCAAAATAGAATTTGTCATAGGAGAGAGCGCTGGGTCTCTTGAATAGAAATCCCAGCGCAGCCTGTGAGGAAGCGGTGAGACAGTGACCTCCGTTCTTGGCATGGATGAATGCTTTCTGTGTAGCAGCTCTAACAAAAAATATTGCCCTATTACAGTAATACCTACTAAGGGTATGCTTTATGAATGCCATCAAGGGCAATGGTGGCTTTCATGTCCAGTGCTAGTAATGGTAATTTTACTCCCTGTGCTGCTATCCACATACCTTCAGTCCTCCATCACCCCACGTAGAGTTACTCTGATGCCAGACTTTACAGTCACAGCCTGTTTCTTGCTGTCCCATCCTCTAGCACTTGTCCTTTTAAAAGAAATATAGTGTTTTCTGAGCATTACCATAACTGAGGATCTCTGTGATCCAGTTAGGGGCTTTTGTCTCCACTCACATGTAGCAGAAAGGATACCTTGTGTTTGTAACATCTCTGTTGATGGAGAAAGGAGATACGCTATGCTGCTGCTTGCTCAAGGCCAGCTTATTACCATTTGCGTTCCTCTAATTTGAAGATCTGGGAGAATATTTGGGATTTACAAAACAGCTTTGAGTGGCACGAAGGATGGTATTATCTCACGGGATAGTCCGTCTCTCCTCTTGGGCTGGAGCTGCTGGGTGCCTTGGTAGTGAACGGTTTTTGCTTTGCTTTGCTGGTTAGACCTCTGAGTTTAGTAAAGGATTTTATGTCTGCTCAAGGGAGAGTATCTTTTCACTTCTCATTGCTGCTACTGCATTTAACAAAATAGATTCATATTATCCAGAAATGCTATGCCATGGCAATCATCTCATTGCTGGGGCTGATGCAGAAGCTGTGAGAGGTGCCTCTCCTCTTCTGCCTCAGTGAATAGCAAATGGTGTCAAAGCCACATTTCCACTCAGTCTTTCTTCTCATTTAGCATTTCCCTATCACATTTTCACACAGTCTGCTGGAAGGAATGTGTTAACCATAACATACCACGTGCCTATTCGGCAGGGCTGCCAGCCAGCCCTTGTCTGCAGAGCAGGTTTGCCTTTCTATGCCCAGCTGTGTGCATTTTTGGGGGTAAAAGCACACCTGAATGGGGACAGGAGGAGATGGAGCTCTGCAGGAGCTTATTAGAGAAAGTGGCTGGTAGAGAGCATTGGGCTCTGCCAAGAGGACAGCAGGCTGCTGGTAGTGTCACACCAGGTAGCAGAGCAGAAAGGGCTCCCCAGAACTGGTCCCCGGTGAGTTGGCAGAGGGGTCTCAGGGGAGCAGTGTGGGTTCTGCTGCCCTGCTCAGGGAAGGCTTTTTGCTGTCAAAAGGCTTTTGGGAATTGTAGAGGATGGTGGCATAAGGCTTTTGCTTGAGGGCAGTGTCTGTCTTTCTGAGGATTAGGCACAGGGTTGGGTAAATTGCTCTGGTCAAAAAGCAGTGTTAGGCTCTATGCTTATTTATATCTCTGCTGAGTTCTGTTTCGCAGAGCTTTATTTAATTTCTTTATCCTGATACTTCCTACACAGCTCCCTTGGTAAAACCAATGTTGCTATGTTGATAACGCTTCGGCTTCCAGAAGATGTGAGCATGTGCCTGAAGTTAATTATTGGCTTAGTGCTCCATCTCCTCCACACAAGCCATCTCTGTTTATATATAAGAAACATAAGTCGTGGTACGTGTGCTAGATGGGTGATGTGTGAAGACAAGAATTAACAAACATAAGGTGCTGAGAGGTCTCCAGGTGTGTTGGTAGTAGTAGTTACTATTACGTCAGTCAGAGAAGTCTTGTAGCTAATGAGACTCCTGTGAAGCATTTTGCATGCTCTTGACCTCTGGAAGGTGGTCCCTAATATCTGCTGGTTTGCTCGTGGATTTAAATAAAGATTAATAGGATTAATTTGTATTCAGAAACATCTAGGAGCTGGCTCTCACTCATTTGGGTCTACTTTAGCAGTGTACTTGATTTTCATCTGCACGATCGGCTTGCAAGCCGTGCATAGCATATAGTGGTCAGTTAAGCTCTAAAGCTGGTCAAAACCTTAGAGGGTATTTTAGTTAACTCCTGCTCAAACTGTAGAAAAGCACTACGAGATGAGTATTTTCTAGTGTTCAGCTGTAGTAGCAGTATATAAAGAGGAGTTACTCTATGCAACATAGCTTTACATGTTCTTCGCTGGAGCTTTTGCATTGGTGATTTCTGTGTTGTGTTGTTCCTGGCTCTCCCTTCCATTGCACTTGCTCATTCCTTCCTTCTGTTCTATTACAGGTATTTGTATTTCCATGCATTTTGGTAAGCACATGAAAGGAATTCTGAAAATAATTTTTTTCTTTTTTTTCCCCCCTCCCACAAATAGCAACTTGTTTTAGGTACTTGGCCAATTCCCTTGTGACTTGACCAGTTCCTCAAAGCTCTGTGGATGAACAGACAGGAGCTGATGCCCAAAAGAAACCCCTGATGCCCCTTGCTCCTACATTTGAGATACCACAAGCTGCTTAGCCTTTGAGGGTCAAGTAATATCCTTAATGTTGTACAGCTGTTACAAAGTTCGTGTTATAAGTGTTCATATACAAATGTGTAAATGGCAATGTATGGCTTCTGTAGGCAGGGAATTGGTTTTGGTCATCAAAATATTAATAGAATAGCTAGAAAGCCAGGTGAAACTCAGGCAGTCCTGTGGTGTATAATTGCAAGTAGGATATATGTGGCTTAGTCCCTGAGCAGCTTTACCCCATGGAAATACTAGTTAAGACATAGGTTTCAGCTTATTAGTGAGTTTATGACCTGTATAAAAATGCCAAGTCAAACAGCTGCCTACTAAATTATTCACCGTATTGATAGAATAATGACTTTGAAGATGGAGATATTTGACTTAACTCTTTCAAGAGGAGTGGGGAAGGGAAATGAATCAGCTGCACTTGATTCCGGCTGGATGATAGCAAGATCCCCAATGTTACGTGCCACCTTTGAACAGGAGATTCAAGAATAATTAAAAGTAAGTGATAGGATTGATTTTGACACAGGTGTGAATTTTGAATAAAGTGTATTTTTAGTGGAACTGGTGAGAAAAGCAGAAACTCAGAAAAACGGGCTTACTTGCTGAATACTTAAGCTTTTTATTTTTTTAAAAAAAGTTAAAAGCATAACTTATTTTTTCAAGAAAAACAAATATACTTGCTGAGGTCAGAACTTCTATAAAAAGTGTATACTCCTTAAAAAAATTGTAGAAAAATTTTTGAGCTGCCTTGCTTTCATTTCTCTCAAACACTTGCCAGCCAACTTTGTTGCAGTACTAATAGAGGCTTCAGGGAGAAAGAGTCTGATTTACCTAGATGTAGCAAAACTGTTTCATTACTTGTTTCTTTACCTCTAAGCTGCACTTGATCCAAGACGGTAGTTAAATAGATTATATAAAGGTGACTGTAATGCATGCACAAAGGAACAGAACTTCGGTTTTGTTAAAACTTTTAAATCTGAAAGTTTCAAGTGCGTGAGTGCTTGTCTTGATAGAGCTAAATTGCTCAGTGTGTTTCGTGTTGTGTGTATATATATAAAGATACACACAATATGTTTATACCTTCTTGTGAGATGTACAACATATATTTATACCATCTTACAGAGCCCTCATTATTTTTATGAAGAAGCATATTTACTTAAATGCATATGTAGATAACTTTATGCTTTCTGTGTATACCTTGAACGTTAACCTTTTACTATTGGATGCTATGAACATCTTTTCTAATTTTCAGATTATTCCCCATTATGGGAAAGTTGGTACTTTCCTATTGGCTTTCAAAACATATTTTCACATCACCAATCATGGCCCGGCAGCAACTACAAACTGTTTTACTAATAATAAATGTTTGGTGGAATGATGTAATTAACCAACTGGCTATTTTGCCATGGAGGCTGCAGTTAAGGAAGTGGAGGTGCTGGGAGAAGATCAAATGCTGCTCCAAACTGTTCAGGCTTCCCAAGCATACGCTGCCAAGGAGCTGGGCTAGCTGAGTGGCATCCAGGAGCCCGGGATGTTGTGGCTGCCTCCTGCACCACTGCTGTACTGGGGTGCAGGATGTGTGCTAGAAAACAGTGCTGTCATTTAAAAGGTTTCAGCTGCATGTTGATGAAATGGAAAGTAAGTGTGCAGTTTCAGAAAATAATTACCAAAAACTTCTGTTTTTTGTCCCTTGAGCTCTGCTCATCCATCTTGGTGTCAGCCAAGCGTGAACATTGGCACTCCAACACCAGGCCATGTTGCAGTGTTGTTTCCACTCATCCAAGAGACCAAAGCTTCCTCCTGTTTCCTAGTGAGAAAGAAGTTGCAAGTTTATACTCCTCCTCCACCTCCCCCCCTCAAAAAAGTATTTCTGAATTTCAGTTGTTTGCGTTTAGAACCAAACACCCTTTTCTTTTTATGGTTTTCCTTTTTTTGAGGTCCTGGATGCTTTGCCTTTATGGCAGCACTGTAATATAACTCTCCTGCAGCCAGCTCAGATCCCCTGAATATCAATGGGATCAAAATGCGATCTAGTGATGTTTTACTGTGTTCAGGATCAGGTTTGCTCTTCTAGGTGTTCTGCCTACGTAGTTGAAAATACAGTGTGGTTGGCTGAGTCTTTTATCTTGGTTCGTGGGATTCATGGTTGCCAAGTTCCAGTTTTGACCTTCACGAACAGAATTCTGTCTGTGCTTGTGGGGTTATTTCTGATCCTTGAGCGGGTCCATCAGTGGCTTCCAGCCCTACTCTGTTCCTTTGATCTCCTTCCACTACCCTGTGGGCTGCATCAGCTCAAGAGACCATCACCCCATCAAAGGGAAACTGCTGGGAGTATTAACCTTTGAAAAGCATGTCACTGTTAATGTGCTCTTTTTACTGAAGTATGTCTTAGCACTTTCTTGAGTCAGGTACCGAAGGATCAAGGCAGGAGTACCTGTTACTAAGAACAGAAAAGAACTGATCAGCTAAGAATTGAAAAATACTGGGCTTTATATTCACTGTCGTTTAAAATGGTACTGTTAGGAAAATGGTCGGAGAAGTTCTCAGTCTTCTATCTGCACCGGCTTTAGTACCCATGGAAGATGATGATGTGCTTGGCCAATGCTACAAGGACTGCTGACTGTAAACAAACCCGGCTTGCTTCTTATGGTAACACAAATTATCTGTGCATAAAAACATAGCCTGAAGGCATGACTGTGCTCCACCAGGTCAACAATGACCCAGCCTAGTGCTGACATACTAATTTTTATAGCTAAATTCATTAATACTTTTAGATTACCCAGGGTGTAGGCATAAGGACCAAGAACTGTGTGGGTTTTTTTCCTTGCATCCTGTACATCTGTTAATATAGTCAAACTAATTGCGTGGTTAAGATGAATAGGACTTAATAATGGAGAGGACATGGCGAAATTGATGAATCTGAAATAGGGGGAAATTGTTGAACTGATATGTTCACAGCAGTAGAATACAATGAAGGGAAGGAGAGTAATTTATATGTATATTAAAAAAAAGGGAAGGGATTTTGGCAAATCCTATGCTTATTATATTTCCTTTTCTTTTTTTTTTCTAATTTTCCCTGAAGATAATACCACTTATTCATGACGCTGCTGTAATAATTGAACTACTGGAAGGAGAGGAGGAAAAAAGCTACCCATATAAATTACTACTTGAGACCTGTTCTGTTTTGACAGATGTCAAGGGTGGGTAGCTTAGCTTGTTCTACTATTTGTATGAATAGGGCTTGGTATCACTAGGACGCAGACTAATAGTTTTCTGTGCTTCTGAATGTGGATAGATTACATTGCAACAGATTTTTTCCTTTTTTTTTTTCTAGTCATCACCTAGTGACTCTGAGAGACTAAATTGATAAAATATTTTTTCTCAGTTTTTTGCAGGGTATCGCTCCAGGAGTGGGAAGTTAAAGGGGAAGAGAAAGAGATAGCCTGCCTGCTGGAAAAATGCTCATAGCCTCTTAGTGTTTCTGTTTCGATTTAGGAAAACCAGTTACAAAATCAGTTGAAATCTGAAGGAAGCACTTTGCTACTGTACATGAAGCTCCTCTAATTTTACAGTTAGTATTTAGAGTGTGTGCTGGTTGTAGGGGATACATGTATGTGGCCTTCACTTAAATCTCTCGCTTCAAAATATTCTAGTCTTATTGTTCGGGACTTGCTTATTTTTATACCTTTTTTAAAAAAGGGTATGTAAATTGTGCATTAAATAGATGGCACTAAACTAAATAAATGGATTTTCTGGACTTTTGTCTTTGTGTACTGCTTTCAGGTGTCATGGACGGGGGACATTCTCATCTCTGCCACTTGCGTGACATGTACTCCTTTGGTTTATTTCAGATACGAAGTTTTTGTTCCATTGCTTCCACCAGCTTCTGTGGTTTTGTTCCTGCTCTTAGGTTTTTAGCTCATACTCGCCTTTATTTGCTGTCTGCTGCTGTTAAATACTGAGATTTTTGGATGTGTGGATTAGCTTCATCTATAAACTG
This sequence comes from Steatornis caripensis, assembly GCA_013398225.1. Classification (NCBI taxonomy): domain Eukaryota; kingdom Metazoa; phylum Chordata; class Aves; order Caprimulgiformes; family Steatornithidae; genus Steatornis; species Steatornis caripensis. The sequence continues at coordinate 589,944 of VZSC01012841.1, read as the reverse complement.
ATAATTTACAGAGAACTTGTCTTAGAGAACTACAGATCGCATTTTGTTATCAATTCTTGATTATTCTTGGGTATTTTATGAATCCCTTGGAAGAAACCTCTAACTGAGATATGATTTAATAACACGGGTTTCTGATTAGTGATGGAATTGCCCTGAACAATGTCGCTAATGACATTCTTCTGCAGTTGGGAGGTTTTTGTGAGGCTTTTGCTGTTGCCGTGTATACTACCAATTTTGTTACATTTGCTTTCCTTGCTGTGCACTGCTTAGAGAAGACTGAATAAGGTTAAAAAAATATATTTTTGATAGCTCTCTGCTGAATATTAAGACTGCAAACTGTTGGCAGTTCACGTATCAGTTTCCTGTTCTCAAAATATTGGATATAAACACCTTTTTTAGCTGGTTGTTAAGGTCAAGGTGGCTTTTGTGGGTATTGCTTCTTGCTTTCCCTAGTGGCATTCAGGACTTGCTAAATTGATTGTCTTAAACACTAATTATGCAATTACAATTCAGCATTTCTAAAAACGAGATTTTTTTTCCCAAGGCAGTAGAAGTAGAGGTATTTCCTTGGATATCCATTGCCTTTCCACTGACTGCTGCTTTTCAAGTAAGGCACTTGCTTTTCAAGCTCCTTCCTGGGCTCTCAGTGAGCCTCCAAGAGCAGGAGCAGCATGTTGATATGCCTCTGCTGATTTTTCAGAGCATTAATAAATGGAAATACAACAGTGCATGGCTATTGAAACCTCAAGTCCGCTGCTTTGTTCCCCAATACTTCAGAGAGCAGTGGGTTAAAAAAAAGAAAAATTAAAAAATGCTACTTGTTGTGTTGAGGCACCCTTGAGATGAACAGGCTCACCCTGGCTGTGTGTTTCCCACACCAAACACCCCACAGTGCACGTTTGTGGTGGCAACCTGCAAAGCCGATGGGGACTTTCTTGTCCAATGTTGCAGGGTTGACTTTTTTTTGGTGGTGCTCCTGTTTTGTCTTCTGTTCATCTACCCTTGATCCTTGTTGGTTGAACAGAGCAATATAAAGTTAAATATCTTCTTCGTGCTGTTGCTTTTACATAAAAAAGAATGAGAGTAAGCACTGGGAGAGGTATGTTTTGTGATTGGTGTGGGCATGTTTAACTTCAAAACCCTCTGCAAGCTTCGTGTATCTCTGCACTGTGTGACCTAGTTATGTAACGTAGCAATTTTTAAAAGAACCCAACTTAGAAAGCAAAAGACCTTGTTTTTTGGAGAACATGGTGTTGAGGGAGTATGTGGGCGATCTGAAATGTCTTGTGGTTTGCAAAGACAAGGAACAAATTAAAAAAGAAAAACAAACAATTTAATGGTGATGGAGCTGTAGCTCTAGCAAGGATAGGCTGTGGGCGTACATCCATTTTATCTTGTTGCAGAAGATTATTTGTCAACACATAAGGTCATAAAAATCTCACACTGCTGAGTATCAGAAGATAATCTTGCTAAAAGTTTAAAATGTTTTACTAGCAGTAAATATTTAAGTCCTTCATTTACAGCAATCAGGGGGACTATGTGCATACCTACCTTAAATTGCAAATAAGCACTAAATTGTCACCTCAAATAAAAACTGAACAGCAAATCATGCAAAATTAACCATCAGGGTTGCTAATTATTACAACTTGTGTAGACATTAATTACTCGGTGCCTGATATTTTTTGTTTTAATCACTGGCCTTACTTGTTTGGTATTTTGTAATTGATTACAAGTGATGAGAGGTACTTCTGATCACTTGTAATTTTTGCTTCTGGCACTTTAATCCCAGGAAGAAAAGATTTAATATGAGAGAGTGATAGGGGCAAGAAATGAAGGAGAACTAATGGTCCCCTCCTTTCCCTGGTAGGTATAGCCTGTTAACTTCTGCTTGCTCTTTCATGCAAAGAATCACTTGGATGTGACATTGAACAATATCTCTTATGCTGTGTCCTTCAGCTGAGGCAGGCTCTTGGCCAAGTAGAAACTTGAAAAGAAAGTGCAGAAATACAGAAGATCCCATGTTAGAGGATCCCATCTGTTTCTCTAAAGCTGTGGTGGATTCTTGTCAGCCACCAGCAAGCAGAGTGGCTCCTGGGCTGGTGATGGTTTCAAGAGCTCATGCAATCTCAGTTCCCTGGGGAGGAGGAGTTACACTCGGGTCTTGTACAGCATTAGAGCTGCTACATGGGCTTTTGACATCTCATTAAAAATTAAGATATTATAAAACTGCATCTTACACTGATGGTGAATAAAATGTGGTTGTTTTGTTAGTGAGGAGGTGATACAACCCATCCTGTTCTGTTCCTTGGAAAACGAGCTGTAGCGGGCTGCAAAGTTGTTGTATCTTGATGATGATGAAAACATGTGCTAAAAAACCCTGAATGTGTCTGCAGTGAATTTTCCCTTTGTGTCATCAAAGCCTGACGTGTTCTGTTAAAATGACCTTTAGTAAGTGGCTGGGTTGATGCACTATGTGCAAACAAGCAAAGGATCTCTTGAATCAGCAATTTGGAGAGGCTAGGGGATCACTCACAGACAATGCAAAACAATCTAATGCATTTCATTGCTTTGCATTTAAATTAGAGAGGTGATGAACACATCATCCTTTCTAAATTCAGTCTCCTGTAGTTATTGTGGGCTTTTTACTGATATATGGACTCTTCATCTGTATCTCTACATGGGAAAACAGCTTTGAAAGAACATCTGTTTCAGACAGGTGCCTGTTCTCTGTGTACAGTCAGTAAGCAGTTGTTCTGAACCTATTCTGATAGAGCAGGGAAGCCCATTTTAAGTAACAGAAGACAATTTTAAGGGTTATTTAGCTTAGAGGTTCAATTTAAGAACCAGCTGGTGAATCACTTTGAGATTTCTTTGACAATCTCTCCAAAGACTTCTGTTGTCTAAAGATTATTTTATTAGCCGTATGCAGTCACACAGGTCAATGTTCTTTTCATTTGTGAAGCAAATGACATCAAACAAATGGCATTGTAAAGCCTAAAAATCCAATATAAATGTGTAATGCTTGTCCCCGCTTGATGAGGCCAAGGTATTTTGCTACCTCAAAATAACAGATTGAAATATTTAATTTTCACTTTTTTGTTATAATAAACCATATGGGATCTCTATTTTGACAGCATTTTACTTTGAAGATAAACCTATCAAACCCTGGGAGAGCTGTGATGGCGATTAGACTTTTTGAGTTTTTCCTCCATGAGATAGATTACGCTTGCAAAACGCTTTTGGCTGACTCACTAAACAATGTTTAAATGCGCAGGAAATGCTTCTGTGACAAATGCGCACTGGATTTATATTTCCGCTTCAGAAAACTGTGTCTCTTCTGTTTAGCTCCGATAATCAATCTGTTGTGTTAATAACAATGTTTGAATTCATGAACAGGAGGCAAGCCAAGAATTCAAATGTTACTGAGCAAGGGCAGCACTGCGTCTCAGCTGCAGCTGGTAGGTGGTGCTGAATAAAGCGTGTTTCCTGTTGTGCAAGCAGTGTGCCTCGGTGAGGAAGTGACGTGCTTAATGCCCCCTTTGCTGGGCCACTTGCTGTTCGCCTGTTGATAGAGGTAGTAAAACTGGGTGATGCTTGAGAGTTAATGTCCTCCGGTTTTGTTTTCGGGAGGGCAGCAGAGCCAGGTCTAGGGCAGATGTGGGTGAGTGGGCATGGGCTTTTCTCTGAGAATGCTGCCTGGAAGCAGGAGTAGGGACAGCAATAGGAGCGGTTGCAGGGAACATCTTTCCTTGTGAAGGCTGGTGGGACTGCTGGAAATGAAAATAAGCCAGAGCACGTTCAGATGCACTTGATTATTTAATAACCTGTGTTAATAAGCCCATAGGCTAGCAGGCTTGTGGTTCTCACATTTCTTTATCTTCTTGTTAAGTGAAGAATATTGCATCTGTAGAAAGTGGAAGGTTTGAAGGATATCAAGTTTGTGTTGGAATACAGAAGCAAGGAAAGCTCTTGAACTTTGTATCGAGGATTTCAGATAAAAACAAATCTGCAGTGTGAAGGCTTCTGGGGTGTCTAATTTGAGACTGGAGTGAAGCAGAGAGATGCAAAGTCTGATAGTTTCCTTATTTAAGCTTTCTTAAAAGCAGTGAATTGGGAAGGCAGGACAAGACTGTTCTTTGGTTTGGCAGAACAGTGCTGGAGTAGGCTAGTTCAATAAACCTAAGCCCAGAATACGTCTAGGGACAGTAAAAAGAAAAAAAAAACCATTAGCGAATTAGTCGTTGCATATTTGAAGTGACCAAGGGAAAATTTTATTTTGGGAATTCAGAGCCTCATACACCAGTAACGTTCCTGCCATTGCCCAGGCTTGGCTTCCTCATGTAGAGAAACACCATCACCCTTGCTGTGCAGTCTTATCTCGTAAGTACTCTGAGGAAAGATGCATTAGGAATGTCAGTATTTGCATATTATGCTAATAAACTTCCAAGTGGGAGATGCACCTCAGCTTTCTGTGGGATAGCTCCTTTCAGCTCAGTCTGCATTAGTGTATCAATATAAATTTGGAGCGTAATGTACAGCTTTCTGCTGGCAGCATACGAGATTGTTGTCTTCAGGCTGTCATCCGTGCTCCCTGTTGCCAGCTCTCAAAGAACTACCTACACCTGAAAAGTAGGAGGTTTTTTGTGCAATTACACAGTATTTATGTGAAATGAAGTGGTGCCTCTCTATTTTTGTTTTCTATCCTCAAGTGATTTTTTTCCTTGAAGTATGTGCTGTTCCTTTACCTGAAATGAGGATTGCACAAAACTGAATTTCTTTTTAGGTTTCTTGGAAGTTGTAGCTTCAATAACAACTTGGAGTGGTGACTGGGAAGCTACATTAGAAGTGGTGTTGCTTTTTCCTTTGGAGACATTTTCATATCTGTGTTCTGACGCTTTTTCAAAGCCCTCTGTTGACAAGGGATGCAGAAAATACTGAAGCTGCTAAATTCAGTTTTTAGTGTGCTGCCTTCCATCGTGTCACTTAGGGGAGAGAGAGCACTGTCTGTTCCCCTCAGTACCTGTTCCAGTCTGTTCTTCACTTGGGGTGAAGGGGTGTGTTTGAATTGATTGGAAACTATGACCAAATCCTCCAAGCTATGGGATGTTGTTTATTATTTAGCAAAACTGCTTGGGCACTGCTGAATGTTTGGGGGTAATGTAACTTCAACGCTTTAGCTTTTCAAGCCTGGAAGTCCGGGTTCAGTGCTGCTTGTGAGTACAATTACTTTAGTTACCATCTCAAACACATGACTATGAAGAGCAATGTTCAGCCTTCTGCAATTGCTATGGGATGAAATACTGTAAGGAAAGTAAAATGTTCTGAATTTTCTTATTCCCTCTGTCAGTACCTCTCTGCCAATGCAAAGTGTTGTAAGAAATTGTCCACAAAAGCATTTCTGTTGTTGGAAGCTGAAAGTTCTGAAGGCTTTGAGTAGTACAAGCTAGTGGTTTGATCTAGGCAGAAGTCATAATGAGCAGACTTTTTAACCAGTCACCTGTTCCTTCTACCCCCAAATTATTCAGTATCCAAAGTGCTCAGTGGGCATAGGGGAGATCAGATCTCCTGCTTGAGTGAACATGTAACCAATGTGAGCTGCTTCAACAGAAGAAAGCAGTAATAGGCTTAGTAGTAAGTGTATTTGCTGGAATTGTGGGGGAAGAGAAAAATGAAGATTTGGTCCAGAGTCTCCCACGTGAGTGCCAAAAAAACCACCCTAGCTCAATTATGTGCAGAAGTGTGGCAGGGAGTTAAAAAAACCCACAAACCCTAATCAAATGCAGTTCTGAAGGCTGTGTGACAGGTGTTTTGTAAGAAACCTCTCTTCTGCTTTGGCTCTCTGCCCTTCATGCCCACACAAGTTCAGGGACACTTTAGAGATGGATAGGCAAGTATAGAGAAGACGAAGATTTTCAAAATAAAAAACCTGAAGTTTTTTTCTTCTTTGTTTTCGGCAGTAAGGGTTGGATTCGTAGGTGTATAAAAGTCTGTAGCAATGATGGTGTTAGAGCATTTCTGAACTCGTGCAAGTTGTTCTCCTAAACTTTCTATGACTGAAGCGATAAGTTGAACAGTTACAGTAAATAGAGTAATATTTTGATTGGTATGAAACCCTTCATTTCTTCTTGATGTCTAATTAGCGTAGCTCTGAATGTCAAATATTTATCTGCTCTACCCAGCATTGTGCTCACTTCAGTGGGGCTCCATCTGGCTCTGCCTTCCTTGAAGCCTGTTCCTCTACGAATGAGCTTGCCCATAGTCAGCACTGCTGCTGGATCCCACCTGTTGCCCATCAGGTTGCTTGGACGGGAAAGGGAGCTCTTCCCTTCGGCAAATCTGGGTGCCAACGAGTAATGTGCAAAACCACAGATGAGCCAGTCTGTGACTCCTTTCCAATTTGTGAGTGTAACTTTGAAGTGCAGGCTGAAAAATATCACACTGAGTCCTTACTAAAAGCTGCCGATTGCCTGTGACTGGTACGTATTTGTTAAAAGAAGCCATAATATGCCTGTAGACTACCATAATGTAATTCCTTAGCACAAAATCTCCTACACCAAAACTGATAAGAGCACGTGGTGTTAGAAGCCTTTTGTAGTCTCGAGGACTTCAGTAGCAACTGTATAACAGACTTGGACAGAAGCACGGGGGAGTCCTCTGCCTGTGACCTCTTCACCTTGAGTTTTAATTCAACCTGCAACCCTTCAGTTAGAAAATGGGTGACCAATGCTTATCTTTAGGCCAAAATGTCAGAATTTTTTTGTGCCTCTCCTCTGTGCGGTGTGTTGATAGTGCAAAAAACTGCTTCTGTTTCTTAGTATGTTTACTACATTATGGTGCTCACCCGGTTCTAGTTTCATAAATGTATCTTCTGGATCTACCACATGTATTTTGTGCGTCCCATAACCAGCTACTGAACATGTGAAGCTGTATGATTTAAAACGGGTTGAACCAGTTTCATGTGGTCTTTCTACTTTTCAAACTTTGAGCAAGTAGTTTGGATGATCTTTTAATGGTTGTACTGGAACTCTTGGGAAGTGGCTGTGCTTCAGCCCTTTCTTTGGTATTTAGGTTGGTTTGTTGTCAACTGAGAGTTGCACTGAGTTAGCAGTGATGGGTAATGCTGGGGATTTATGCCAGCTTTGGGAGACCAAGGGCATTTGAGCAGCGGGGGAAGATGGGGATTCACAGAGAGAGGCTTTAGCAGTAGAAAGTTTCAGGACTTGCTGAAGTTGAAAAAATAAGGTTTAAGTGTGTTCCAGGTGTAATGGCTGAACTCCAGTGTAACGCGCAATGTGCAGCGAGCAGTGGGCTGGTGGAGCGGTGCCTCATGGCTGGGGGCTCTTGGAGAGGGGAGACCTCGGTGGGATGGGGGGAAACTGTGACTCAAGCAGTAGAAAAATTCTATAGAGTATCTGACCAGTTTATTGCTTTTATCTTGGGGTAATTTGAAAATGGCGAACTAAAAATAAAGACTGCCTCTTGCAGAATAAGTTAACGTGGATAGGAATGAATTTGATAACTTAAAAGATCAGTATAACTGACTTTACATATGAATTTCTACTTTCAGATATTGGAAATTTGCCTGAAATCTACATATCATGCAGTGGAGAAGGTAACAATTCTTTAATACTAATTTTGATTTGTTGCTGGTACTAATTTATCTTCTTTCTTAATGCCATTGCATTGAGTGTCATGATCTTCTTTGCGTTGTTTGTGCCTTAGACTAACGAACCTGCACGTTAGATTCTCAGTACACTGGCAGTGGGTTTTGTTTACCTTTTTAAAAAGAATATATCAGAAGTCTGCATTTAAGATCTTGGAGTGTATAAAGATACAGAGTATATAAGAGTATATAAGATACAGAGTGTATATATTGCATTTATGCAATTCTACATTGGAAGGTTTATAGAAAACATGGAACAGCTTGCCTTCAGAAAACTATTTTTATAAATGTACTGTTGTTGAAAATAATGCCTATAACTTAAAGAATGAGCCTTTTACAAAAGGGTATTGATATGTTGTTATCAATAGTGGGGTGTTTTTTCTGGTTAGGCTCTTAATTTTCATGTCAGGAGACTTTCAAAAAATTGCTGTTTAGTTAATCATTGAATGATTGACTCTACAGTTGAATTAGCCAAACAAACCTGTGGCACTTCTGAAACTCAAATTTTCTTAACAGCATCTTGGCTTGAACATCTGAAGGAATCAATATTGTTAGCTGAGAGGTGGGTTTTGTCCTATATAGCCTGGAATTATCTTGTGGGGTTTTTTTCTGGAACAGCATCAAGTATGAAACATAGATTTAAGTGTGAAATAACTTGCTCTTTGGAGTATCCAGCTCTGGTCCAGTCAAGAGCAGAAGGCTGTGCATTTGTGGCTGTGCTTTCCTCTGCATCCCTACTATGTTGCTTTTGCCCTGTCCCCAAACTGCCTCACAGGCTTGGCTTCCGTGTAACCAGTCCCCACAGATAAAATTGCTATCAAAGAAAAACATGCTTTTAGGTATGAATTGTCTTATGTTGTGTCCAAATGAGTGCAAAACTTTCTCAGAGCTTACAATGAAATATTTACAAATCAAATGCGTTCTTCCTTCTCAGTTTTAGGCATGATTGCCCTATCTGTTCAGAGGTGTTACAGATGCCTTCTGATGAAAATATTTAATTTCTTAATTCTTCTTTTCCTTGGAGCAATTCAGAGGTTTCTCCTCAATCCTGGGTGGTGTTTACAATGCAAACTGCTGTAGATCAAGTAAACTATTCTTAATTCAGCTTGGGCCTTCTGAAATTTGCAAAGCTATCTTTGTGTGAGGTTTGCAAAGACAGTATGATAGATTTTGTGATACATCACTTTCTAGTGGTCTGAAAGGAAAAGCTTATTTCTTAATATTAAAGATAACTTTGAATAATGGACTCCTCATCCCTTTGGACAGTACTCCTAAATTAGCCTCAAAGCCCTTTCTCAGCTGAAATCTTGTTTTCAGGTTCCCTGTAGTAAGAAGGAGATACTGATACCCATTTCATTTGGAAAGTGTTTTCAATCTGCTGATGAAAAGTACTTCTGAAGAGTTAGGCAACCTTGATTAATTGAGCTTGAATAAGAAGTGCAGAATCAAATCTTAGGATATTATTTTTAGGCTGCAGACTTGTGTTCTTCATTCCAAATCCTTAAACACCAGTTTGATACCAAGTGTGAACGACTGGAGTAGACAGCTAGATGCATACTAGTAATGGCTTGCAAATGCTGACACCTCTATAGACAGAAGAATGGAAATTGTTTTCTGTTTACAGAACAACATAACTATTTGGTAAACACTTCTCGTTAGCAAGAATGTGATCAGAATTTGTGTTAAATGCCTCGATTCTGTGGTATAACTGGTGTGACATTTGTAGTGAAGTGGTATTTGAAAAGTGTGGATAAGTACTTAGTGAATACTAGTGCTTAAAAGTTGGGATGTGACATGTGCTTAAAAAGGGATGCGATGTCTAACGTTTAGGTCTGATAATGGGACCACAAGCCAGAACTGTGTTCTTGTGGTGTATGGGAAGGGGGATCAGAACAGCAGTGTGATCAAAGCCTCTGAGGCATTCCGAGCAGACAACTCGTAGAGACTTTGTGTGTCGAAAATCTGCCCCTTATCAATGGGGCTCTTGGCTAACAGCATACCTTGAGATCCAACAAACTTCACAGAGCTAAGCACAGCACGCGTTTTAGGGAAGTGAGGGGTCACACGTGTTATGCTTGACAAAAGTACATTTACGGGGACTGCAAGTTCAGGTTGTATACACCTTTTATCTCTGAGGAAAGGATTTTCAAACACAAACTGTTAAGCAGCCTGTGGCCCTTGCTAAGCCATAAGCACAGAGGAAGCCAAGTTTGGGGTTTTGCTTCTGGTCTGTTGAACCAAAACTGGTTGTTGTTTACCTAAGTGCCTCGGTAAGTACAGATTTGAAAGGAAACATCTGTGCATTGTAATAGTATAATTATAAAATTCTACTTTATTACCTGTCAAACTAATTAAAACAGCTACAGGCTAACAGTCATCTTGTAGCATCTGTGCATTGTATTCAACAACCAGGCTTATAGTGTAATTTTAATTAGAAATATTAACCAGCAGACACAGCGTACAGTTGTGCTGGAGAAATGTCCTTGCCTGCATAGGAATACTGAATGTGCTGGGTAATAGCTCTAGGAAAGGAAACGATAATGAATATGCTTTCTATCTTATAGTCTGAATAGCAGTTAATTATGGCATGGTTTGAAACTGCAGGGGCTTTCTTCCTCCACTGTCATCCAGCACCGAAGTGGTAGCTTCCCATTTGCTTGGCGTGTGAGTGTTTGTGTCTTGTGGCTGTTGGCTACTTCAGTCTGGAGAGCTGCCAGTCATTCCAGGTGGAAACTTGCTCGGTTGGAAGTGCTGCGGGTTGGTGCATTAAGAGGATTACTTTGATATAGGCTTACTGCATGTAGTTTTTAGATTGCTCCTTCAAAGACAGGAGTTGTTTGTGATCGCCAAGCATTCCTCCGCTTCTCAAGATCCATAGAAAATAACTGTCCTCCTTCCTAGGCTCCTTATTGCCAGATGTGTCTGCCACCATGCCCTCTTACTCTTTCTGTAATTCTACTCTGAAGATCTGCTTTGTCCTTTCCTCCTTTATTATCTCCTGGTTTCCTTCCATCCCAGTTCTTTTCTCCCCCTCTGCACCTTCTGTGCCTCTCTGCCAACCCTGTCCTTAGACACCTACTTCTCTTGTATTAGTTGGGCTTCTCATGCCACTGGTGCTCCCCCTCTGCATGGAAAGCCTGAACAATTAAAACTGAATCAATTGTTGTAAAGTAATTTGAAAAACTGAATTAGCAAAATTGCCATTTTATGGTGTATTTAGTGGTGTCTTTTAAAAGATGAGCAGTCTCTGCTCTCCTTGAAGTTGCACCTCAAAGATAGTTTGCTAATTTTACAGCAGAATGAAATGACAGCTTCTTGATACATGTAACTTGGATTGTAATTAATTATTGCAGGGGCAGGATTTCGCTTGAGATTTTTCCTTTTTCTTATGTAACAGTAATACGTAGGATGGAGTACTCAAGTTTGACTTTTCTTCATAAGAACGTGACGAATACAAAAGCATCAATCAGATACTTGAATAAAACTTACAATAAAGTTACATTGGAAGTAATGGGCACCTGCCCAGCTCTCTCCACTGCAAGCAGGTTTTGGAAGACGAGCTATTACCTCAGGAGACGTGCCTTGTTTCATTGAGGGCTTTCTCTTGTACTTCTGCAGAACTTTCATAGAGTGTATTGTCTTTCAGAATATGTGTGAAGATACGTGTTGTCTGTGTTCTCTGAGTGGGTATATGGGGCTGAAAATAACACCGAGGAACGTCTGGTAAGGCAGCAATGCCATTATTTATAAAATCTGATGCAAAGAATATGTCTGCATGAAGCAAATCTGCACTTCCGCACTTGTTTGATACTGTAAAGAGATTATCGTGGCTTTACAAGAAGGTTAAGATGTCATGAAGTTTAATATACTCTGAAAATAGTCCTGTTAAAGCCACAGTTGCTTGTGATTGATGATAGAGGCTATGATGGTAGTTTTAAATCTTGTGTTTGTGTGTGCAAATTGCTATTTTTCCAGCCTTTTCAAGGTTGCTAGCTTTACCTTATGGTGCAGCCCATATTTAAGGATTTCGTGTTGCATTAGCCTTTAAGGGGAAAATAACTATGACAAAATGCCACTAAAAGTGGCTCTGTGGACTAGCTTGGAATAATTTATCAATTATTCTTCATGACTGAGAGCATATTTTGGACATGAGGGTCACCCTTTGAGGATTAATTTTCTGAGATAAACAGCTAATGGCTGTTGGATGATTATGGTCAAAAGCAATTATTATGGTATTTTTAAATTCTTCATTACTACATAAAGAGTCACTAAACTGAGTAAGTTTTAACCCATTGCTTAAATAGCTAAGTCAAGATGCATCAGCCTTGATTAAAAGGTGTTAATGATAGAGTGGCTGACACTTCCCCACCACCTGCTCTGGCAGAGGCAGGTCCTGGCAGTTGCTTTTGCCCGTTTTGCCCCTTTTTTTTCCTATTAACTGAACTTTCTGCACCCTTTAAGTTAGGAACTAAAGTGGCGAGTTGGCAGTTTTATTTGAGTCCTTTGTAAATGGCGAAGTAAATAGGTATTCTCCTGATACCGTGAAGAACATTTCAGAGCTCTCTTGTGTTTATAGGCGAGTGTCACTGTCTGCTTCTTGTCCTCTGGGCTTCAGGTTTCTTTTCTTTCTCCTTTTTGAATTTCTGTCCTCAGGTGAGCTTAAAGGTGTAGAGGAACAGTATATTGGGAGGACAACTGAACTGCTGAAAGACGGAGCCTTCTCATGGGTAGAAAAATGGTAGAGTCTGAAAGCAAAAGAAGTATGTCTGAGAGAAACTGCTTTTATTTAATAAAAAAAGGAGAACCTTAAACAACAAAGATATAGATAGCTGCTGTCAGAAGCACTACTTAAAAGGAATGAGAAACTGTCTTATGGAAGGATTAGCATACAGAGAAATAAACTGAATCTCTGGAAGTAAGCAATACGGAGTCTAGAGGGTCTGTGAAAAATAAAATGGCTGCTGTAATTCAATTAAAATCATAGTAGGGTTTGCTGTTTGAGATGGTACATTCATCATCGCGTATCTCATAGTGGCTGGTGCCTCAAGGGACACTTAAGTGAGTGTAGAGCTCCTGAAAAATGCTGGAATGACAGGTCTGGGATGACATGGTTCTCTGTTTACGTCTACAGATGCATTTTCCCCAACACACCTGTTGAGTCCAGACTACTGCTTGCTCTTCATTTACTTGATGCTTTTTAGTAGATGGTTAATCTGAATTAGGAGTCATAGTTTATTCCACAAACTGGAAGAGGAACACCATAGGCTTTCCTGCAGATAAACAATCAATTGTTAAGATAATGTTGAGGATAACTAAACTCAATGAGATTTATTGTATTTAGTATCTCACAAGTATTGTGGATGTAGGCTTCTATATCAAAAGCACTTTAAAGTCAAAAGCAACTTTTTACCTCTTCAAAATTTTCTTTCAGGAAGCGATTTAAGCTAGGACAGTTGTTCACTTTGCTAGAACACATGGGTTTAAAAGGCTCCCTGTAGGACCTCTGCCAGTTTGAATTATTTTAAAAAGCACGTCCGCCTCCTTGGGACTGAAGAACTCTAAATTGTAACTAATCTTAACTTGATAAATAAATTCAGACACTCAATGTTTCATAGTTAACCAGGGCAAAAAGTGTTAGAAATCTACAAAGACTTTTTCGGATGTAGAATTTCTTCAGCTTCAGCATCCTGACCAGAATCCAGTATCAAAATGAACGTGAAAGAGCTTTCTCAGGTGTGGAAGATGCAGAAGTCGGAACACAACCATGCAAGTGCCTCTGTGACATGGCAAAGTGAAAAGCAGAATTCTTCTTGGGTTGAAGCAATGGCTGTCGTAACTATAAATATTGAAAGTCATTGTCTTGGGCTTTAATGTAACGGAGACAGCAGCTGGAGGCAGCCTGCTTGAAGGTATGCAGCACAGAGGAACAAAAGGCTGAGAAGGTAAACCACAGCCTTAGGGAGACAGCTGTAGTGAGCCTTCTTTCCCAAACTGTAGCACAAATGACATGTGCAATAAACATTAAATAGGTTTGTAGAAAGGAAATCTGATCTCTTTCTTTTCAACCCAGGTTGTGGGGTCAGACCGGAGAGAAGGCTTCGAATGAACAGGGATGCAGGAAGCTGCTGGCTGCTTGCTGGGGAGGAGGACGGGGGTGAAAGCAGGTCTGCTCTCTGCTGTACAGGTGTGTCTGGGCAGTGTCTTCCTCGGATGGAGTTTGCAATTCTGGGGAGCTGTGCTTGGTCTCAGTGTGCTCAGATATTACTTGGCATGAGTCAGCAAGATGAATCAGTTGCTTAAATGCTTTTATTTTTGTGGTTGACTTCTTCACCTTTCAGTGCAGTTGGCTGGTGAGCTGATTAAAGAGACTCCCAAGCAAATGTTTAAGAGAAATAAGTATTTCAACAAATTCTCGTTAAAAGCAAATATCTGTTGAAAGCTTTCTCTACCTTCTGTCAGCTTGTTGGCAGGCTGTTGGTGAGGGCTGCCTTCCAGGGTCCAACTGTACAAAGGGAGGACAGCGGGACTTTTGGGATGCTCAGTGTGAGAGCCATGTGTCTGGGAGACCAAGGCCCCCAGCCTGGGCAGGGACGTCATTTCTGGCTGCTTTGTACTGCTTGGGCCGTGGACCTGCAGGGACTGGGAGCTGCAAATCAAATGTTCTTGCTTTTAATTATTTAAAAGTACAATTGTGATGTTTGAGGGGCTGAGTTTGAACAGCCCGCACTCATTTCATCAGGGATATCCATGGTACAAATCACAAAAGGCCTGGAACTCAAGTGAAGGAGAAGAAATCAGATTTGAGGCGAGTATCAATTTTAGTTACATTAAATTGCATCAGTTTTCATTGTTTTTCAGTAAGGAAAAAAGTAAACATTTGTTGCTACAGGTGGGACAAGAGATATGGCAATGGTTTTGAGCATTACTAAAATGGCTTCTTTGCCATCAAATCTTGAGTTAGTCATTTGAAATGCCTTGACAATGCCTTAACAATTTTCAATAGCATCAATTAACACTTAGGAAATTAATTTCAGTCTACTAGGATATTAAACATTTACTTTAGAAATGTAAATGAGGTGTACCAACTTTGCATCTCACATGCCCCTTAACCCAAATATTCATAAGGCAAAAAATACTAAAGTCAGCAAACATGAAGGTGTGTTTTAGTGGTGAAATTATGAAATGATTGCCAGTTTTGATACTGCACAAGTGTACTCAAGTTGTTTGCTCAGATTCATGGAGCTGGACCACTTTGAAACTGAAAGAAGTGTTACCACTGACTAGAAATTACCAAATCCAAACCTAAACCAACCATCTGGATGAAACAATAGAGCCTGTCTACCCCTCATGGTTCCTTATGGCACACTTTATGCTTTTTCTCCTCTTTTTTAAAAAAAAAACCACACCTTAAATTCCCAAGAAATAAACAACTTGGAAATTAAGGTGCTTCACGAAATCCATCAGTAGTTAAAACTAATCTTTGCCTTGCAGATTGAAATATTTAGTGTAATCTTTGCTAGAACCTAATTCTGTCACCCTTTTATTGTTATCAATGCAAAATATTATAAATACAATTCTGCAAAAAGATGTTACAGCATCACTTACTCTCCTTGAGAAATGTTTGTCTGATCTGTCTGTCTTTACCTATATTGGTCTTACGTTCACGTTTGCATCCCTTGCCCTGACTAAAGTGCTTTGGCGAACTGCTGCGTTGCTTCAGAGGATCAATCTGCCAACTGAAAGAATGAGAAATTATGCCTTGGGGCAAACTTTGAAGTCTATTTGAATTTTGATTCTTAGTTTCTTTTACTTAGGAGCACAGTTGAAGTTAGTATCTTTGTTGAGAAGGAAAATAAGATCTCTGTTTTGCATAATTCATTCAATGTGATCGTTGTACCTATTTATACCATCTTAGGAAGAGCATCTTTGCCTCCTTACTTGCAAACACGTCTGTTGTTTCAATTTCTCACAGTCTTACTTTTTTAAATGATAAAGCTGCTTGACAACATGTTGCAAGTTTTGTTTGTGTAGAACAGTTGAGTTTGGAAGGGCTCTGTAGAGGTGATGTAGCGCAACTGCCCAGCTCAAAGTTTTCTAGTAAAATGTTGTTATTTCAGTACTTACTGAGTGGCAGCTGTCCTCAATACACCATGTGGCATAAAGAAGGAATCAGAATATGACTCTTTTGGTCTTCAGTATGTAATTCCTTCTGGTCTTTTTTTCATCACTTCAGCTCCCTTGCCTCTTTTAAATTTTTTAGAAGTTATCACTTTAGTCTCCCAGCCACTATTTTCATTCCTCTTCACATAAAATAACTCCTTTCCATCAATTCCTTCCTGTAGCACTCTTCCTATTAAGTCTGTGTTTCCCTTTGTACTTCTGACTCATTAACAGTTATGAGCATGCAGCGATATATGTTAGTTGTCACTTACTGTAATGTACTTATTTCAGTAGCTTAACTGCCCAATATTAGTATTTCCTGAATGTGGAGTCATACAGCTAGTAAACTGTATTTCATGCACTGCTAAAGTTAATGGGAATTTGGATCGGCTTTGTGGTGCCCTACTTTAAAGTAGTTCAAAGATCTCTTATTTTCTCATTTTCCTCTTAATCTTCATTCCTCTCATTCCACAAGAATTATCACAATTCAACTGTATCACCTCCTTTGATATGTGAGATGTTATCTTCAGCACAGTCCTTGAAGTCTTTTTTCTTCCACAGGAAGCAGATGGAAAAAACTGTTCTCATGCTGAACAGATGCATCCTGATTTTTCCTTGGTTTTGTTTAGGTTTTGCCACAGTCTGTTATCCTGGAAATAAAACACCTCTGCAGGGGCTGATGATTAGAGCTACCTCTTTTCCCCCTGTAAAATGTCACTATAGCATCTCTTTCCCTTTTTCTTAATGACTTCTTTCAAAAGGTGTGCAGTATTGTAGCTGCAGTAGGCTGTGCGTTAAATAATGCCACTGGAACATGAACTTTAGCCTTCACTCTTGACAATCCGACTTTAGTAATTGTTTTTGATAGTGCTACAAAAATATATTGCTCATAACTTCTTTTTGTACATCAGGGTCTTAAACTTTCCGATCTTTCACATTCAAGCATCCTAAATGTCTTACATGCTCTTGGGACCAGCTCCCGTGTGATCCGACTCAGCACAACCTTGCTCTGAGATCAGTCGATGTGCTCGTTGTTCCCACCAACACGATGAAAACCTGCCCTAGTTTCTCTGTTATTGTTTTTGCTTTATCATTGATTTCTGTCGTACTTTATTGTATACCATTCTACAGCCAGCTACAGACTGTCTTATCAGTTTGTAATGGGGGTTATTTTGATTAGCTTGGCTGGGCTTCTTTTTAAACTAGAAGGATATTGGAAGGGAATGACTGACTTGCTGAGGCAGCACGAGCCCCTTACTTTGTGGCACTTAGATGCTGAAGAAAAAGAAGTGTATTGCTGTTTGAGACTTCCATGTTGTGCACTAATTACAGTTGCCATTTAATTAAGCTGCACACGAGTTGGCGATGGATGTGGTCGTACGCAGGCCCTGAAGTCTCAGCTGCTCCTGTGGAGAGGATCCCAGGCTATGTGTGTGACACCACACACTAAAGCAGAGGGGCTGTTACCTTATTAAAATTCATATGCTGGTTTTCACGATTAATTGGATTAGTGTGAACTTCATGTTGCTAAGCAGATGTAAGTGCTCTTTTTATGAGGACCTCTGGCTGTATTTGTATTTTCTCAGAGAAATGTGGACCTCAGCTTGCTCTTTCAGCTGCCGAGAGAGTCTGCAGCAGCTCGAAATCATTATGCAGCGTTACAAATAACTTCAGACAGAAGATGTGCTACTTCTCTCTCTGGTGGAGTGTTGCTCAGATCTGGAAGTTGCTTCGGTTTTCAGACAGAACTGTAGATCTGGACTAAATCTGGGCATCCCCATTTTACACTGTCTCTTTGTTACTGTCAGAACTCATCACATACATCTGCCAGACTGTACGTGTAGCATGCGTGCGCAGTAACTTTGTGGTATTTTACACAGTGAATCTCCCAAGGAGATCCTGCCATCTCTGCTGCATTTCCATTTCTTTGTCTTTAGTGCTTTTTGCAACTTACAGTAAGTCACAAATCGCATTGTCTTTGTTTGTTGTGCGAGCCTGGCTCTGGTCGGTGACCTGCAGTTTGTACACTCTTGGAGGCTTTTGGATTTGTTTTTTATGTATTGAGACCTTTTTCCTCCCTTACACCCTGTATTTACCATCTGTGTTTTAGAGATATGTTTCAGGTATTTTTATAACCCCTTATAGTGTATTTTCAATTCAGTTAATTGTACCAAGTTCACTTTCTGTAGTAATACACAAAGTGGTTGCAGTCTTTTTGTTCTTCTGCTGCAGCGGGTGGCAGACAATAACATCAGTTTCCAGATGACTTTCATTTTTCTTCCTAAGCCATTTTTGTGTAATTCTGCATCCCAGTGGTCTCTCTCTACCAAAGCTCTTTATGCTGTGGTGTATTTTTAACTAATGATGTGTCACCATACCAGCTTGGATTTTCTTGTATCTATTCTGTAAACAACTAAAGTTCCTTTTGAGGAGGAGGAAAAGAAGCAGTGCCAAAGAGTTACAAGTCGTGTTTGTCCTCATGCAAGCGAAAGAGATCAGACTGGCCTAGGACCAAATTAATTAAATGTTCCATTTAGCGGAAGATGTCAGATAGGAATAGATAATACTTTCCATCTGAAGTGCTTCACTGGTAGAGAGTAACGTCTCTGTGAGTAAGCGGCTTCTGAATGTTACACAAATGTCAAAGCAATAGCGAAAGTTTTAGGGCTGAGACTTTGCTGGTGAATGTTATCTCTTGGCAGGTTTTTCAGCTCCAACTTTTCCATTAAGAGGGGCATCGTCAGCAGAGTGCTTTGGGATTACAGGAGCCAGAAGGACCAAAGCATCATGGAAGCAAAGGGAAACTTAGAGTAGTTATTCTTGTTAGTGGATTGCAGTGCCAGGTCCATGAGGAGCAGGAGAATGTGTGCGTTTAGAGAATAATAGTGGACAGAGTAGCTCTTACATTTATATTTAATGAACTGGTAATTGTGACGTACAATGAGGAGAGAAGAGTAAACCTTCTGGGATTGTGTGTGAGAAAGGAGTTAGGAAAACGACTTGATTGAAGTAAAGCAATACATTCACAATAAGATTTTTTTTTTCTTAGCAAAGTGTGCATGGCGAGGAGGCGACTGGAATGCTTTCCTATTTATAATTTTCTGCAGTAATTAAATACAGCTGTAGTTTCTGAAACTTTATATATATATCTAAAGTCAGTTAACTGCAATCTGTATCCTTAGGCTGCAGAAATGTGATTTTACACATTGTAGATTAGATAACTTTAATAACCATTTACTGATGTAATACTGCCCTCTGCTTAAGGAATGCCAAACTTCATTGCGTAGTTGTACGCTTAAAACAAAACATACATGAGCAAGAAGCACGTCTATTTGTATCCAGGATTTTGGGTCTTGTACAGGTCTGGAAGGCTAGATGCCTGGTGTTTGTGGGCTGCAAAATGTGAGCACTAACTGGATCAACTGTGTTGCAGGTGGACCCTGTTACCCATCTGGTGGTGTGGGGTTCTCCTTATGACTGTAAAAATAACGTGAAGGTTTTTGTTATTCTGCTTTAAAATGTTTATGTAACAGTTTTAGTTTATTAGAAGAGTCTTGACTGGAGGTTGTTAGGCAAAAGTGAAGCTAATTTACATATGAAAATCAAAGTGGCTCATTTGATTAATCTTGAAATAAATAGGAAAAGATGAAAAATTATTTGCTTGTCATCTGAAGTGACCCTTGATTTTGCCACTGTACATCAGACGTTGTTTTTGCTTGTAGCCACTTGTAAGTATATTTCATGTGGGGTAGTGATATCTTGAATGACCATTTTCAGAGAGAACGTAGAGGAGCTGTTCCCCATTTAGCTTGCTCCATTTTCTGGGACCAGCTTGTGGTCTGCTTTATAGACAAAAACTGTCTTCTAGGTTATCTGCATAGCATTGGTTTTTATCCCACAAATATTTTTGCTTAGCTGTAACTGTGCAAACCTGAGTCCCCTTCATCCACTTTTCATACTCTGGCCCAAGATTTGGCCAGCATGATGTGGTACCTTGTGCACTCCGTGATGCCCTCTGCACTGGGGGCAAACGAAATTTGACGTGACAAAATGCATGGGAGAAGCCTGAAATAGGTTACGAATGCAGGTAGAGGTGTTGATATGTAATCACCACAGCACACGAACATCTGGCAGGATTTCTGGTTGCCGACTTGAGTGGGGAATATCAGAGGCACAAATATGATCGTTGCTTGTCTTGTGGGTTTTTTTTCCTCCCAGTTCACCAGGTCACTTCTCACTTGACAGAGCCTCAGCTTGCAAGCGCTCAGGCATGTCTCAGCCTTAATGAAGGCATTAAGCCTTCAGAGCTGAAAGAGATTAAAATATTAACAAGAGTATAATCAATGTACAGAGTCTCTGACAGCTGTCTACTACTCGCTTAGGTATAACCCCCATGCCAGCAGAGGTGAAGGGGGCTGTTCCATGCAGGAGGAGGGAAAGCTTGCAGAGCCCTCCCCATGTGCTCCTGCTCCCTGACCTGTTGTGTGGCATCCAGATATACTGCGCATTCAGCTGATGTAAATCTGTATCACTTGATTAGCTGCACTGAACGGACGTTGATCTGTCCAAACGGATCATCTATCCCATGTTCTGTCAGTGGTGCTAGTGGGGAAAAAAAGCCAGTTTCAGAATTCCCTTCTCAAAGTCTGGGGTTAGTAACACAAAGTGACAGAGTTAAAACTCTGCATTTTGTATAAATATTAGATGTGATATCTTCTGCTTTATTAAGAAAATCTGTTTGGCATTCTGTTACGGAAGAAATAATTGGGTCCATAGTGAGTGCATAAATTAGGATTGCCCTATGCAGCACCACTAATTTATGCACATCGGGGCCTGAATATGTTGTAGGCATCCTTAGAAGAGCTGTGCAGTTTTGGTAAGTTTAAAAAATGGCAAAAGACATACATACATATGAATTTTCTTCCCAAAGCATACATGTGCAATGGCGCAATAAGTAAAATACTAGGCAATATATGAGGTACATAGGGTAAAGGGTGTTTAAAGCTCCCTGCTGTTATCCATTTATCAGACCTGATCAGATCATTCACAACTTGTAATTATTGGGCTAGTTTAGCATGATTTCCTCATAACAGAATGTGTGATGTTTAATATCTTCTATTTTCAAAACGAATCAGTGAACATTTGTCTCCTTAAAGACACGGAGGACAGCACTGAGTGTTGATGTCATAATTCTTTTCTTACAATAGTAGTTGGAGAAATGGTCCCTGAGCTACACAGCAGCCGTCTGTCCTCACTGAAATTAGCTGTGTCCAATGCACCTAGAATCCTGAAACGTGAGAAGAGATGGAAGGTCAGTGGCTCATTTCTGCGACAAACCAGGGACTCCACCTTTCATGAGTAAGAAGCAGCAGAGATTTGGCAAAGGTGAATGGCTTTCCCTAAAAAGAACAGGGAAGTAACGCAGAGAAATATGCTCGCACCCTGCAGCGTGACTGTGGGAAGGAGCATGTGCACGAGCATGTCGCAGGTCCCTGGGACTGTACCTGTGGGACCCTTCCCAATTTCCCTGCAAATGAAAATGCACTAAAGATGCATCAAATGTTGTGAATATCGAAAGTTAACCTCTGATATTGCAAGCTTAGTACATTATTTTAATAAAGTATATGGACCAATTGGTGTGTCTAGCAGAGAAAGCTGGTGTTTTCTACACCTCTGATCCATTAGGAAGTGCAGACAGCCTTGGAGTTTAGTTTGTGGCAGCAAATGTATGCAAGATGGGGCTTTAGTTGCATCAGGATAGATTCATATTAGATACTAGGAAAAAACCTTACCAAGAGGGAAAAGTATTGGAACTGAGTTTGAAACATGGGTCTGTATCTTGGATGGAGCACAGGTGCATAGTCATTGTCAAGAATGCCTTCATTACAGGCATTTGTAATGAAGATTGCAGGCCCCTTGAGGTCCTGCCACCTTAGGGCCCTTCAATACTTAATGAGAGCCAGACCATGTCCTGAAGGAGCAGCGTCTCTCGGCAGCAGGCTTTGCGGAGAGATCAGTTGAGAAATGCAGACAACTTGACTGGGCTTCAATCAGAAATGCTTTGGAGTACAGAAATGGTAACATGGAATTTAAGTGTACTATGTGAACACAAAGGACTGTATTAATGGAGACTGGGGCCAAAGGATAGTCCTTTTCTTTGTTTCCATTTAAGTGGCATGATAGGTTGCCTTTGGATTTTTGCTTTGATTTTTCCCCTCTTGAGAGAGGGGTCTGGTGCCTTTAAAGCAGGCTGCAGTCCCTTCCTGGGAGCTAGATACTATTTTTCAGCTCTACTTACTGTTTCATCTGCATTAAGGTATTACGTAAAATACATAAACATAGCCAAACTGGAAATCCAAGCTTTCCAGCTCTCAGGAGAGTGGTCTGATGACTCCACTGCAGTGGCAGCAAGTGCTGTAGCCTGGCAGTAGTATGTGATCCAGCCAAGTTAACTTCTACTTTCTTGAAGTCCCTTTGGGTCACAGCAGCAGGAAGGGATGAAATAATTTGGTATTGGACATTCCTTTGTACCGTGCTAATAGAGACTGTAATGCCTTTGGAGCGCAAGGGCTCGGGGTCGCCAGCTCTATGGAGGAGTTACCATCTCAACTTTATAAAGTCCCAGCTTGTGTGGTTCTCCTGCCAGCATCTTTGAAGGGAGACTATAGCAACCATTGTTCGCTTAAACATACCTGTATTGGGTAGAAATTTTCTTGAGCATCGGGAGCTCAGTCCATGCGAGTTGCGAAGACTGCCAAGTTTGCAGTCTCGGTGGGATGCGGTAACAGATTCACCAACTCTTCAGCATAGCGGTGCGTGAAGTGCTTTTCCTGCCCAGAAGCAAGGTTGTAGACGTCTTTGAAGTTTCAACACTAAGTTGCAATATTTACCTCCAAGGCAAGCTTTTCCATGGGCTGAAGTTTTGAGAATCTGAACTGGGGAGTTAAGTACTTCCATCATATGTGGAGGGAGGACTGTCCCTTCAAAAAGGGGATGCCTTAGATTTACAAAGGTATTTTGAATATATAATAATCATAGTATGTCTAGAATATGCCCTTTAATTAAAACAAAGGAGCTTGAGAGGAATGAAATAAATACACCTATAAAATGAGTAAGTGCTCACAAGGTTTTCATTTAATCAATAGTCATGTCAGCAGTGATTGCAAAAAAACCTTCAGTACACCATTTTAATCAGAGATGTTTTTCCTGGCATGGGGGCGGAAAATATACTGATTAATTAATTTCTATTCCTGGAACAACACAGCCTCCAGGCAGATCTGAACAGCTGTGTGACATGGCAGTATGCAGTAAAAATGTAAGTGGTCCCTGAGTTCATGTCGTCAGACCTAAGGCAAAACCCCCAGCCAGTGCTGGGGCTGATTAACAAGTAGGTCTAGTCCGAAAGAACAAGTGGCGAAACTTCAGTACTGAGGGAACCTGGTGCTGCTTTGATGCATTGGGTTTCTTGAACGTTTTTTGCCTGGCTGGGAGATGTTTTATTACTTTTTATGCAAGTAGGTTTTATGTTAGGGCTATTTTAGGGGAAAGATCTTTTCTTTCGATTTGTGTGTCACACTGGCTCCCGCAGTCTGTCCTTGCTCAGCAAGCAGGATGCTGGTTTGTTGTGCCTGTGGGGATGCAGACCATCCCAGATGAGATGGGAAAGGTAACCAGCTTGCTTCTAGGAGCTGTTGGTGTACTAGTTGCATATAATTAGGAATGTTAACAAGGGCATTATTGTGCTAATTATTATGCTTAATTATGGGAAAAAAATAGAAAATTTCATGGCTACTTTATGCTAGACAGAACTTACAAGCTTTCCGGAGACTAAATACATTAATTAATCCACTGTGCTTCTTTAAATATAAGAAGGTACTAGGAATATTTTCTGGTTTAGGGGGTGGAAAAAAAGGAAGAAACAAGAGCGTGCAAGCTTTCTGGTGAATCAACCTGTTTAAATAAGTAAAACTAAACTAAAAATAATTATAGAAATGTTGTTTTCAGTGATCCAGCTGAGGAGACAGCCCAGCGAGCAGGTGTAGGAGAACAGCAAATAAATTGGACCATGGGGAGGAAGAAGGAAATGGGGGAAAGGAGACAAATATTTTACATTGGCTTTGGTGGCAAAATGGCAAAATTGGATTATTGGGAAATTTGGGAAGAGAAGAGTGAACTTGGAAAGACTCTGCCTTTTAAGGGGGAGAAGGAAGTTGTCTGGGAAGGGGAGAGGGCCTACCTGGGATGTAGCACAATCCTACTCGGCACATTTGTTGTTCCAAACACGATGAATATTTTCTTGAGCGGACTGTGAATGTTCTGGGTTCTTTATAAATCTTATCTCTGACTTTATTACCATAAGTAGATTTCACGTGCAGATAGACTCCACATGGGCAGAGTTCTCACTGCATGGTACCCTAGCTGCGGTGCCCACAAGACATGCACGTGAGAGGCTTGGTTCAAAAAGCAGGGTCCTCTCCTCCATGTGCTAATTCACCTACCATGCTGAGCTGATAAACTACCCTGTACCACTTGCAAATATCCTACGGTGGAGTTCCCCCAGCACTTTGTCAAGCTTATATTGAGACATGGCCAATTCCAGAGTGTCAGGCCTGGAAACACTTAAGCAGCATGTCAGGGGAGGGCAATGGTATGGACAGAGCATCCCCCGCAGGGTCCAGGCTGGGATCTGTGCTGGGTTAAAATATGGTGAGAACCTCTGGAGTCTGATCCTGATTATTTACACTGCTCTAACTCCACAGGAGTAAGTGGAATTACATGGAGTCATACTGGTAAGGTGCACATGCCTAAAAGCTTTGGGGCGTTTGTATGCAAACATAATTGGTTTCTGAAATTATCCTAAAACCTTTCAGTGGTTTATTGCAAGCAATAAAATTAATTGCAATGACATTCTGTGCAACTGGTTTATATGCTGAGAATTTTAGGTGGCCAAATGTGAGTGTACACAGCCATGGTTTTAGAAATTCTTTTATTGGACAGTTGCAATTTGCTCTTAGTTCATTAAAATCAGTAGATGGATGTTATGATCCATTGAGAATGACATGAACTGTTAAGAGCTTGCAGTATGGGATTTGATTATTACAAACTGTAACTCAACTCCCTTTTATTGCTGCTCCGTATGTGACAGAGTTCACACCTTTATCATCCTGTGAATTAAGTTAGATTTTAAGAGAACAAGAGCTTAAATTATTTTTCTGCAAGTTTATTTGCACTAGAGGGTAAGAGCTCTGGCCCAGCTGTGCTATTTCAGAGGTAACAACAGTTGGTCCATTCACTTGATGGGAACTTTGAACAGTGTCATTTAAGTATGAACAACTTGAACTTCAAGAAGTAGCACTGAACAGTTAAGCAAGCTACTTTGGGTATAACTTTACCCATTTGCACCCCTTTCAGCTCTGTCACAATTGCTTGTTTCTGAGAAATCAGTGCTGTGTATTATGGAGCATTACAGAGAAATAAGAGAGTCAAGAATATCTGGTGCACCAGCCATCTCGCAAGTTGAGCGCTCCAATCAGTTGACTCAAATACTCCTTATGAAAGCAAACCCCTGCTGATTGTAATGAGAATTTTGTCTGCATAAAGCTTGTGACTGGGTCTTGAGTGGTACTTCAGACTTCTTAAGAGTGTTTCAGAATCTTTGCTCTAAGATAATCGTTCTGAAAAATAATGCAAATTGCTCTTAGAGCCTCATTAAGAAATGGTGGTATTTTTCCACTGGGTCATATGGTTTGTGTATCAAAACACGAAACTTAAAACAAAGTTTTTTAAGGATGAATATATTTTCATATGCATGCAGTCGTACTGCACGTCAGATGAACAAACTATCTTTGAATCATGCAGGATTAATTGGGATAGCCATGTTATGATTGAGTTAATTAGATAATATAAAAACTCACCCCTAGTCTTGACAGCCATTCAAAAAAAGTACAGTTTGCAGAAAACTTAGTTATTCTTCATTCAGTCTGGAGGCAAAATGTTATACAGAGAAAGGATGACTGCAATGAGTACCATATTGCTCGACTGCTTTTAGAAAGGCTGTCACTTAAAAGTCCCAGAAACTGCCAAGAAAAGTCTGAGAATCTCCAGTCTCACTTTTTTTAATCAAGAAGACTTTGAATACCTTTGAAGACCCTGTGACCAGCGGTGTTCCCCAGGGGTCAGTGCTGGGTCCAGTCCCGTTCAACGTATTCATCAATGACTTGGATGAAGGGACAGAGTGTACCCTCAGCAAGTTTGCTGACGATACAAAGCTGGGGGGAGCGGCTGACTCACCGGAAGGCTGTGCTGCCATTCAGCGTGACCTGGACAGGCTGGAGAGTTGGGCAGAGAGGAACCTGATGAAGTTCAACAAGGGCAAGTGTAGGGTCTTGCACCTGGGGAGGAACAACCCCATGTGCCAGTACAGGCTGGGGGTTGACTTGCTGGAGAGCAGCTCTGCGGAGAAGGACCTGGGAGTGCTGGTGGACAACAGGCTCACCATGAGCCAGCAGTGTGCCCTTGCGGCCAGGAAGGCCAATGGCATCCTGGGGTGCATTAAGAAGAGTGTGGCCAGCAGGTCGAGGGAGGTGATCCTCCCCCTCTACTCTGCCCTGGTGAGGCCGCATCTGGAGTACTGTGTCCAGTTCTGGGCTCCCCAGTTCAAGAGAGACAGGGAACTACTGGAGAGAGTCCAGCGGAGGGCCACAAAGTTGATTAGGGGAGTGGAGCATCTCTCTTATGAGGAAAGGCTGAGAGAGCTGGGTCTGTTCAGCCTGGAAAAGAGAAGGCTGAGAGGAGATCTGATCAATGCTCACAAATATCTAAAGGGTGGATGTCAAGAGGACGGGGTCAGACTCTTCTCAGTGGTGCCCAGCGACAGGACAAGGGGCAATGGGCACAAACTGGAACACAGGAAGTTCCACCTGAACATGAGGAGGAACTTCTTTACTGTGAGGGTGACAGAGCACTGGAACAGGCTGCCCAGAGAGGTTGTGGAGTCTCCTTCTCTGGAGATATTCAAAACCCGCCTGGACGCATTCCTGTGCAACCTACTCTAGGCTAACCTGCTTTAGCAGGGGGGTTGGACTAGATGGTATCTAGAGGTCCCTTCCAACCTCTACCATTCTATGATTCTATGATTCTATGAATAAACCTTAACTTTTTTTGACAGCTCTGTAAATTTTCTGGGAGCTCTTCTGGAGTGAATCTACCCAACTTTACTGTTTTGCTAGTCATCACTAAAGCAAGGTATTCCTCAAGGAAAGGATGCACACCCAGAGAAAAGATACAAAATGCTAATGATATAAATTACAATTAAAGCTGATTAGAGATTGGATATACAGATGGAGGAAACCAGGGAAGCTAAAAACTTGGGGTTTTGTGTAGCTCACTAAGTCAGCAAAGCTTAAGGGCTGGTAAAGGGCAAAAGTGACCTCTGGGGCTCTTGCCCATACATCTCTGTGGCACAGTGGCGGAGAGTGTTACTAAAAAAAAAAAAAAAAAAAAAAAAAAAAAAAAAA
>VZSC01012841.1:540263-555470 GCA_013398225.1 Steatornis caripensis | reverse complement strand
ACAAATATCTAAAGGGTGGATGTCAAGAGGACGGGGTCAGACTCTTCTCAGTGGTGCCCAGCAACAGGACAAGGGGCAATGGGCACAAACTGGAACACAGGCAGTTCCACCTGAACATGAGGAGGAACTTCTTTACTGTGAGGGTGACAGAGCACTGGCACAGGCTGCCCAGAGAGGTTGTGGAGTCTCCTTCTCTGGAGATACTCAAAACCCGCCTGGATGCATTCCTGTGCAACCTACTCTAGGCTAACCTGCTTTAGCAGGGGGGTTGGACTAGATGGTATCTAGAGGTCCCTTCCAACCCCTACCATTCTATGATTCTATGATTCTATGATTAGTTACACTGTGTATAGATAGTAATAAGACTGCAGATTGTGCTTCCTTCATGAGTGGTGGTGGACTAAATTTACAGGAATAAGCAGCAGAAACTCCTCACTTCATCTCAGGGTTGTAACTGGAGAGACATCAGAATCCAGGTGGAAAAATCAGTGTCAAAGCCCTTTGCAGCCCATTTCTTATGGGAATGTCAGCTACAGGTCAGTTTTAGGACTATCATTTCGTCTAAGAACTTGGATTATTTTCATAAAGATGTAAGCAATAAGGAATAACAGTAAAACACCACTGGTGTTATGTATGTTTTATTTCTGAAAAGTTTCTGAGTGAAGAGGCGGTTGGCTAGAGACAGGCACATCTGTCATCTTGGTTTCTGGTGAGCACACATGAACTTCGTAGCCTAAAATATGTTTTATCTTGTCTTATTTTGTGTTTCTTCTTGGAAATGTTGTAGGTGTGATAAGGTTTTTTTTTTTAAAGCTCTTATGCTCTCAGTAGGCTAGTTCAGCAAAGAAAGAACCTTCATTTCTGGCATAACATAAAATGTCCATCATTCAGTATTACTGTGAGTAATGCCCTCTATGATTTAAAATGCTTTTATGTGGATATTTATCTCAAAGAAAGAGCTGGCGTTGACCACTTGCATACTGCGTTGCTCCAGAAACCAAACACCGACTGAATTTTCTTGTCATACTCTCACTTTAATGTTTTATTTTTCAAAGTAATGACTAGCAAGACCTACCTAACATTTTCTGTCCCTTTTGTCTTTCTCCTAACACTAGTATTGGTAATGCTCAGTAGTGTCACTCTGAACAGCAGCGTATCTTCACAACATTTACATATCCAAGTATTTATTCCAAGTAAAAATAAAGCAGAGCTAGTGTGAATAAAGTTGGGTTTATATATACGTGTGCCAGTCTTGAAATGAGGTTGCTCTGAAGATTTTTAAATCATCTTTTTGACTCCCAACCAAATATCTGTGTGTAGCAGGAGAAATCCCACCACCTAACTCTCATCAAAGCCACACAGGAGTAAAGTCCTCTAAATGCTACTGCAGACCAGCATTCAACACTATGATATTTTCAATACAAGATGTAAAGGGCTTATGGGATTAAAAAAAAATCTCAACTTGAATATCAAAACAACTGAAATGGAAATACTTTGAGTCTGATAATCTATGATGGTATTTTATGAACTGTAGATTTGTATGCCTGGGTCACAGTTTTCTATCATTCGTCACTGTTGCCCTAAATCATTTCCCTTGTATAAAACAGGCTGCATGCCTGGACTGCCTATACTGGTGGAGTGCAGTAGCGTACCCATCTCTAGTGAGGGCAGAGATCACAGCATACCTGCTGTGCGCAGAAGTCCATGGTACCGTGTCCTACTGTGTAGACCACCTAAGTTCATAAAATACTTGAATTTTAGCTTCCATCAGATACTTATAATGCTGAAAACCAAAAATGTTTTGGACTAATCCAAAATTCTTTGGTTAGAAATAATTGCTTTCCTGGATTTTTTTGAATATTCATCATGCTCTTATTCTATCTTCTTTCTTACTTTCTCAGTCTATAATTATTTATGTTTCGAAACAGAAAATTTGTACCAAGATGAGTACAAGTGTACAGCTGTTGCTTTAGTCCTTAAATCCATAGAACATTTATTGAGCTGCAACCTAATTAGCAGTGCCGTTGGTGTGGGTGCTGGGCCCAGTGCAAACTGGTTGATCTTCCGTTTCATTTGCTTGTTTGTTAGTGCTGTAGCTGAAAGCAGCAGGAAATGATGACAAATACAGATTCCAGCATTCACTCAATAGGGTTTTCAGAAATTACTGACTAGTACACAGGCGATTTGAATGCTTTACAGCTGACTTTATCTGAGTTAATGTATATGCAGGTACACTTAATATTCCCCTTTGTAAATTGCTTTGGTGATTACAAATGAGAAATAAAGTGGTATCAGGTTGAGCTGGTAATACCCATGAAGATGTTGCCTAGTTGCTGCTGCCTTCTAAAGGACTTCTTAAAACACCATCCAGACAACTGGAGCTGCTGAATCATCTCTCTGCCCTTGGGATTAGGGACTGAGAGGTACTGTGACCATGGCAGGGTGGCCAATTTCTGACATAAGGGTTTGCGCTGAATGGATGGAGAATGGTGTCATGGTGATAATTGAAGGTGGGAAAAGATTTAAAGAGTGAAAACAAGAAGCAGCCTCCCTTATAGCAACATTAAAGTCTGACTGGAATTGATGAAAGCAAGGAATTTCTCGTAGCTTTAACGCTGTTCCCTACACACCCTGTTGTAGCTTGAAGGAGTTACGAGCTGCTTGAAGACAGAGCTACGGAGGGTTTTGTTAATAATGAATCATTTCTTGATTCAAAATACTCTTGCTCTTGTCATCTAAAATCAGCTGCTTAATATTATTTTCAGTATTTGGTTTGTACTGGCTAGCGTGCTCTATTTAATGTGTAATTCAAGTATTTTAACATTCCAGTAGTTGTTGTGCATTTTTAACACGCTAGTTAACATCTTAATGCTGTTCTGCTTAATAACCTGGCCAATTGCCTCTTACTTACAATGATGAAATCTCATTAGTTAGAAATAATCTGAAAAATCATGGCAAAACAGAGAACCTTGAGAATCGACTATTGGATTAATGTTGATATTTCAGTTTGGAATTCAGATCCTGTTGTGTAGGTATAGAGCTCATTGAGCAATATAGAAGGCAGCATGGTGAGGGGAACATCTGATCTGAAGATGAGGTTGGCTGCTAGCTTGGGTGACTGAAGTTTGGGTGGTTTTACTCCTGTCTACAGTTTAGTGAAAGTCAACGAAATGGCAAATCATCAAGGGATTTGGAGCATCTATTTCTCCTAAAGGTACAATGGGTTGACTCTTTGGCATTTTCCTTTGCTAATGAAGGACCGTAGTCCACCTGGAAATCCATGAGTCACTACACTTGGCCTCAGTTTGAAGTTGTAGAAATACAGATCGTTCGTTAAAATACCCCATTCTTCCTTTGCTTAGAGACTGGCATGCCAGAGAATAGCTGTGCTGCCCAGCCAGGCTTGTCGAATGGCTCTGGAGCTGAGCTCATTCCACCCATCTATGGAGAACATAAAAACTTTTTGTTGGCTGCTCTGTCAGAGCTCCTGAAAGACCAGTATTTTATTTACTGCTTTCTTTAATATAAAGTATTGAGAAAATCACCCTCATTGGTAGATTTAACAGGAATGCAGCCTAGAAATGGATTATTTCAAGCTTTGTCCCAGTGGCTAAGTTACAAGCTATTAAAAAACCCCTTTTTTAAATGTTATCTTCAGTATAATACAGGATGAAGTGACCCTGTCAGGCAGTGCCCTGGTTTAGGGTATCATCTGGTATTTGTTCGGTAAACAGTATCATAAAGTGCCTTGATCTTTTCAAATCTTGTCTATCCAATAAGGATAACGCCTCTGGCCTCTGAAGCAGTGGTTGCCCATTCTGCTGAGCTTGTAATACTTTGAGAAGACAGCATGAGTTTAAAGTGTTTGAGATATCAATTTGTCCATTTAATGAATGCAGAGCAAGATAAATAACACATGTATGCGTATGTCGCTGGCACTTAAGCATGTGCATGTCAGCGTTGATAAAGTAGTGAACCTGCAGTGTTTTGACTAGATTAGCACTCATCTCTTCAGTGAAGTAATGGGGTGGGGGGGTTCATTTAACACACCATCATCTATTTCTGTTAGGACCAGATTTTTTTTTCTTCCTACTTGAAGCAGATCAGACTTGAGAATTCATCAAAATAAAAGTGCACATGGCCAAAAAAAATCAATACGTGTGTTTCTTCTGTATCTGGCACTTCTACTTGACAGCCTCTTCAGATGAGAAGGGAGGGTTACATGAGCGGCAGTAATGTTTTGTGCAGTAAGGGTTGCTTGCTTTTTTTTAAGTGTATTATAATGAAATGGACTCTTGTTGCATTTGATCACAAAAGCACTTCTTAACATGATATTCAGGAACATCATTTTCTTCTCTTGGGCAGCCATAGTTCACAGTTGCTTTGGCAGCTACATTCTATTTAATCTGTCAATTTTTCTCACATGATGTAGCTGCTGTGAAAGAAATTGGAGCTGTTATACTATGTGCTTTGATACAGTTTGTAAAATGCAAGGTGGGAGACAGTAAACCAAACACAGCGTGCCAGTAATTTCGTTAAAGTCACTGATGTTCCAGCACTGTGATTCTCTGTCCTAGGGAGCTGTCATCATGCCTCATGGAAGAGGATTGCATTGTTTAAATGTTTCATTTTCATTTCTTTCGATGTTTTGGTGGTGTGCTTATTAAATACACTCTGCTGTGCTCGGAAGCTTTCACGCAGTTTGTTGTTTCTAATGACTCTACTTGGTCTGATTTGTCTGTGGTAACGCAAGTCAAACTCCTCCATGTGAATGCTGCATGCATAGCTTCAAATGCAACTGCGTTAATTGATCTTTGAGATATGCTTCATGTTCAAATCTAGCCCTTACAACATTTATGAGTAATAGCAAAATGCTCTGTACCAAGAAACTGCCTTGTTCCATGATCCTGAAGGGCTTTCACGACATGGAGTAGCAGTGAGGATTTCTGATTTATGGTGGCAATATTGGTGGCCAAAGAGCAGCAGGCATAGGCTGTCACCATCCATGGCAGTAAAGGGCTCGCCTGTAAAGCTGCCTATAAAGTCATTGTAAACCCCTTGGTTACTGTAAAAATAGTCTCAGTCTCTGTAATTATTAAATATAACGTGTTGGAAATTGTTGACTCTGTTCACGTTTTGCATCTCAAAAATACAGAAAATGAAAGACATTCTTACTCAACTTTAGCAATATGCTGAATCAATCACAATGGTGTGGAAAACTCCGTAAAATGTCAGGGTATTCCCAAGTGTGACATCTGTCAGCTAGAAAACGTTACACCGCTTTCCTAGAAACTGTTCCCAAAATGGACTCGTGTGGGGGCTTTAGTATTATAGCTATACTTCTTTGAACGACATATGTTTCTTTTATTCTTTTCCTAATTGGTAGAGTGTAGCATCTCTTCCAACTGTTGGACCTGATATCCAGGTGGCTGAAATTGTGAAAAGTGGAAAACTGAGGTGCACCATATTTTTAGTGCTGTTTGGCTGACCATGTGCTTGAAAACGGTCATGTGTAACAATTCAGTTTTAGTTTTCTTCTTCTGTTCTCATTTGCTTCTGCAATATGTTGAAGAAAGAGTGGAAATTTCACATACTTGTCACTCTTTTTATAATTTGTTATGAGGAAATGATACACTGTGAATCATCCAGATCTTTATTTCCAACTGTGGCTTCTGTAATAAGAAATTGTGAATTTAAACTTTATTCGTTTAGGTTATACTATCCTTTCCCTAAAGAAGGACACTTCAAAATTTCACCCAAATCTTTTCTTTTGTACCGTTTTGCAACCTTCTTAGTTATTTTTGTACAGCCTTTTCTTAATCTAAGTCTGCGTTCCGGATACGTTCTAAAGATTGCTTTTAATCTTATCATAGTAATCACATCAGACTTTCTATAGGCGAATTCAAGTATAGAATGAAATACATTGATAGAAGTGTTATAAATGGAAATCAGAATATTTGCTTTTTAGTGTAAAATCCAGAGCTCCTTGCTTTGTGGATGTGGGCTCCAGCCTTGATTGGAAGCTCACCATTTTTCCTGGAGTCATCGTGATTTAGAAACCCTATAGGTAATATATTAGTTGATTGGTCTCATTTTCCTCTTCTGTTCACATTAATGGGTAGGATTATCTCTTAGCGTAGTATTTATTTCTTGGTCTCTTTCTAGAAACCACTTAGCACACAAAAATGATTCCTCTATGGGAGATGCAAAGTGATTCAGCAGAGAAGTGTGAAGGCCCATTGTGGCCATGTGGCTTAAAACAGAAATACACTTTTCATAGGGTATTTCAGTACACTTGCATATTTTTAAAAAAATACAATGATGGAAAAAGGTAGGAATAAGTACATAATGTTTTACATTGTAGGAAATACTTGGTTGTATTTTAGATTAATGAATAAGCATTGTTTATCTTAAATCAGTATTATCATTTTTCTAATGCTTCCAAATCCAAGTAACAGTGACTTTTGCAACAACTTAGTAAATACAAGGCAACTTGAACAAGCCAGCAGGAAGCCGTAAATTCTGTGTATTTATTCAGTGTACATTTCACAGAACTGGTGCCAAATTCAGCATCTCTGGTGGAGTCTGATGCAATTTCCCTAAAGTTAATGGAATTACACCAGGTCTGAGTCTGACTTCTGGTCTCTCTCAGTGACCTCTTGCTCATCTTTGCACTGATGAAACTACTGTATTGTGGTTTTCAGATGACTGTTCATATATCAGTAAACTGGTGTCTATCTAGGGATTTTAATTCTTGCTGCTGACCTTCGCAGTGTACTTCTATCAATATTGCTAAGTTCAATGGTATGTTAATTTTATGCAAATTCTATGTGTAACTTACTATATTATCTGTTAGTATACTATACTCCTTCTGTAGCACCTACTGACATAAATTACACTGAAGCAATTATCAGTACGAATTCAGCTCTGCACACACCACTGTGTGTGCACAGAACAAATGCACAAATCTGTGGTTAATTGGTCCTTTTCGTAGGATGTTCTGAGCGTGTTTTCATGAAAAAGGCCCTAAACATTCCTACTGACTAGATAAGAACATTATCTACCTACTTGTTCTGCATGAATTAGTTTTTTCCCCTGTTAAAGTATTATACATGCACAAAGAAATGTTGAAATAACTTTGAAGGATTTGCAAAGGCAAAAATAGGTTACAAATTTTGCTTATGTGACTGTATTTCAGTTACACTATATTTTTGCTAAATAATGTGGTCTTTAATGACATATTTTCTGTAGACCTGTTGCTTTGGATATTTTCTTCTCTGCAGGCTCTGGTTGTCTTCAGCAGGTTCCTGAAAGGGTTGCCTGAGACCCCTTCTCTCCCAGCTGTGTTTGAAGCCTCTAAACCTGTGTGGTTTTTGTTCTGCTGCTGTCACATCTCAACACATTTTATTTGCACCTGTTTTAAAGAGTGAAGAGGAGGGGGTGGGGCAAGTGCACTAAAATGGAAAGAAACGGTAAGACTGAAGGCTGGGCAACGTATTGGGTCGCTGGATCTTGCTGTGGTTCACCTCGCATCGCTGCTGTGCGGGTCAGGCGCTGTGACATGGCTGCACCGAGCATGGGAGCTTGGGGTTGATGAGCAGAGATATCATTGCTGGTCAAGGCAGCTCTTGCAAGAAGCTTGAGCGCTTGTCAAACAAAGCAAGTGTGCACCAGGGAAATAGGTCTTTCCATTTTGATTTCATGAGCACGCATCAAATTCTGATTATTTCTGTTCAAAAAGCCTGCTGTGAAACTAAACCCATGAGCACTGTCTTGGCCCCAAATCTGGATATGAAGAGGAAAAACAAGCAAAGCAGCAAATAAAGTCTGTCTGAATCAGTCTGCTTGTGATGTCTCATTACACTGATGAGTTACTCCATGTAACTAAGGAGATGTGAAGGACTTGCTGCTCTGCTGCTCCTGACCAATATTCCCTTTAAGCATTTCCCTCAAAATCCATGAGAGTTTTTCCATGGGTGGTCATGGGAGGATGGTGCGAGGCTTGGCTCTAGGGATCACTGTGATCCTATGACTAGGTCTGCTGGGACCAAATGGTTTGAGATTTATAAGATCCTCTTTTGGAAGTCTAGCTCTGGTACTTCATTGTGTGCCTTTACGTTGCACAGCATGGAGAATAACGGATTGAAATGAGCGTTGTGGTATGAGCCGCAGCTGTTGAAAGGGAAGTTTAAAGGTCCCAATATGGAAATTTTATGGTCCCAGTGTGACATGTAATCGTCCTACTCTCGTATGTATTAAATTGTCGTAGTGTACTGATTCATCCCAGCTGTTGCAAGTTTGTCTTAAGAACTCAATGTAAATGCTAAATTCCTTACAACAGTTTATGCTGTTTATACCATAGTGTCCCCAGTTTCTTACAGGCTCCTACTCAGAATGCTGCTGACCATATCCTTGCATCATCGGAGCTTTGCGTGCATTGTAGCTTCTAATGCAATATTACTTTCTTGACAAAGTATGTAGTAGCCATGGGGCTTTCCCTCTGTTTCAACAGGAAACAACGACGATGAGCCCCACCCCTTGGGAGAAAGTCCATTTTTGGCATTTTCACTAAGATATTCTGCCAAATTCTGAATAGCTGAGAGTGCCTGGTTAGATGTAATTCCCTAATTTTGTACTTGGGTAGGAAGATAAATCTAACCAGACTAACCTTAAAAATACATATAAGCTGCTCCAGTGACACAGATAGAGAAGTCTCCTCAATGTATTTTCCATGGGAGAAAATCCAGGTGTAGGTTGTGCTAAGAACACTATTTATGGCTCCACTGATTTTTGCAAAAGCCTTTTTGAAGTTGGCGTCGTGCTCTGTACCTCACCATTGTCTGGGGATAGTGTTCACTACTTAATCTTGAGCTAATGCCTGGAATCTTTCAGAAATAAATTATGGCTTATAATCTGTTATGAGAATTTTAGATTAATATGGCTTGCAAATAGGAACTTTCATTTCTAGAACATAAGCTGAAACTGTCTGTGTAAGTGGAAAAGTAATTAACTTCAATAATCTTTGTATATTTCTTTTTATAAAAACAAATCTGCTGCTACAGTCTGTCATCCAGCTTTCAGAGAGTGGTGGTTCTGGTAGCTCTAACATTTATGATGATGTTGCGGGTGTCTGAATTTGCTCAGGGAAAGATATCCTAAAGATAGCTGTAGACATGCTATATACTTGGTTCTGCCTTGGAGCCCTTCCTGATTTTGGAGGTGTCTCTCTGAAGAATTAAATGAATCAAAATGGTTTGGTTTTTTTTTTAATATTAAAAACATTGCCCATGTGAGGCTCATTTAACCTTTCAGTGTGGCACTAGGTTTGTTGGTTCATCAAGAACTGTATTCTGACAACTTTCTCTCTGACCACTTTTAGTATCTGCTGTCTTGCAGATTTAGGGAATGGAGTCCCTGCAGGGTCAGTATCTTTTCCTATTTCTTTTGTTAGTAGTTTTACTTTGCAAAATATCTACTGCTATGAGAAAAATGGAAGAAAATCACGTTGGTTGTAGTTGAAGCTATTACCCTCCAGTTAGAAGGATGTTTAAGTGTTTGGACCTTAATAATGGCTCTAAGAGGCAGATTGCCTGCTGAGGCTGAATGAGCAGGCGTGCAGGCATTAAAAGGTGTATTTTTGAGATGAGGTGGTAGTTGTAGTCAGTGGTATAGATATTTAAGTAAGGGAATTGCCAAAAAGGGGAAGGGGGTAAAAAAAAAAAAGTAAGCTTAGTGTAGAATCTGCTTGGGGTGTCTGGTAACTCCAGTGCACTTGAATAAACTTGAGAAAACACATGGATGTTGTCCGTGTGCGTTTTTATTGAGGGCTATCCAAATACAGAATTTCTCATTGATACTGCATTTCATTTGATAATATAGCTGTCCCTACATAATGGTCCATGTACTTTGGGAAATATTGTATATTCTTAAGTTCTTCTTTTATCCTCTTTTTAGAAAGGACAGAAGCAATAGCATGGAGCTTCAGGAACAAAGAAACTGATACTGATGAAATGAAGTTTTGATTCTTTTCTTGAGTCACTGAAAAGTCTACACAAACGTGCAAATGCATCTGTGGACTTTTTGTGCTTACCTAAATCAAGCTTGTATCTTCCTGTTTGAGAGAACTCATTTGATGCATATTCAGGCAGTCCTGTTAAAATGCTACAAGTCCCAAGCAGTTTTCAAAAAAAGAAAAAACCCAAGATTAATATATTAGCTGAAACTAATTCAGCACAGAAGGAGTTGTTACACATCTTGGGGCCTGCTCACTCTTATACAGCTGTGACATAGCTTCCCAGATGGCACACTTATCTTTCTAAAATATTGTGGAAAACTTTCATTTGTCATTTGGATTAGTGCAGTGAGATTTCTGTAAACGCAGGCAGAGAGATCTGCCTATCTGTGTTCTTCACGACAGTAATTAGCAGTAATTCACTTGGAATCAGAAAAACATTTTACAGGAATAGGGAACAAGCCAACTTCTTCCACTTCCAGTTTTGAAATCACTGTCCCGCATGGATGTACCTCAAACCTCTGACTTATAACCAGAGCTTTGTATGCTTTGCTTTTTCTGAAGAGTATTTTATGTTCTCCTGATTGGACTGCCAAGGTTCTCATGTGGTGGGCATGGTTTCAACATGGACTAGACTGTACTATTTACAGTAATGTCTTGAATATAATATGTAGGATGATAAAAGTGGGGCTGCTTATTCCATCTATCATGAAAGAAGCTATAGTAGGCAATGTACCTTCTTTTTGAACAGCATCAGGCCCATTTTGTATATCATATATGAATTTATAGAAATGTTTTTGACTAAGCATGCCTGAAGTGCGAGTTCTAAAATAGAATGCTGTTTACATTTTTGAAAAAAAAAAAAAAAAGTACTGGAGGTAAAGCTCTAGGACTGGAAAAAGATTGGGTTTGGATAAGGGAAAGAAAAAAATCCAAAGTTTTGTTAGACTTGTTTACAAACTCTCTTTGGTTTTTGTTTTTAGGACTTGATCTATGTAAGCCTAAATTTGAGTAAGAAAAGTAATCTATGATAATGGATTATTGAATGATCTTGTTCAGAATGATAATCTGGCTGGTGGTCATTACGAGCAATTTGGGTTCTACCAAAATCTACTTGCTAACTGTGGAAAAAAATCAAGCTAGGTCTTCGTTATGTGAGAGGGCAGGTAGATACCTGCAGAATTATCATGTTCCCAATTCGCAATCTCTCCATGTCATGTCAAGTGACAGCTTAATCAGCGGTGGTGTGACACAAAGGTGTGGGAGAAAATAGCATGCAGATTGTCAGATTCTTATTAGGCATTCTGCACTGCTGATGAACGAAACCTGGTTTGCTTTTCATTCTTCCTGTGTTTTAGGAGAAAAGCTGCTTCCCTGCAGCTGCAAAGGGATTGTCTTTTTGGTTGATGGGTTAACTGTTGGAAAAAACAAATATGAATGAAATAAAGCATTTGTAACTAAAAATAAAACCGCTTTAGTCATACCAATTTAGTAGACTGGGGCTCTGAGAAGGGAATAACATCCTCAAAGAGAAGAGGAGAGAGGACCTTTCTCTGCAGGTGTGCAGAGAGGTAGGAGGCCAAGTGCTTTCAAGTAGTTAGGAGAGAAGATTATAATGCAAAAACCTCTGGTCCAGATATATACACTTGACATTTTGCTGAGTGAAATAGAGTTGGTAGAACGAAATAGTACTGACTGTGTGGAAGTTATCCAGTCCTTAAATTTGATTTTGATTCTGGCAAGAAACTGAAGGTGCTGAACTAGGTCATCCTTCTATTTGTGTCTGTAGGTGGTGAGCCTGGTAGCAGGTAGGGAAAGAGAAGTCTTGTCTGAATGCCGCAAGCTGTGCTTGAATGTCTGTGACTGGAATTTTTCGGCAGTGTTTTTAATTTAAAAAGATGAATTAATCAAAACAAAACCTTTTTTTTCCCCACGAACAAACATTTTGGTTTTCATTGGGGAAAAAATATATTTGAAATGTATTAAAGAATGGCTGAGGTTGGCAGGGACCTCCAGACACGCATCTAGTCCAACCCTGCTCACAGCAGGGGCAGCCAGAGCAGTTTGCCAAGGGCTGTGACCAGTTGGGTTTTGAGCATCTCCAAGGATGGAGAAGCCACAACTACCCTGGGCGACCTGTTCCAGTGTTCAGTCACCCTCACAGGAAGAAAGCGTTTTGTTTGGTTTAAATGCACCAATGGGAAGAGTCTGGCTCTGTCTTTACATTCCCCTGCTAAATAAGATCTCCCCTGAGCCTTCCCTTCTCTGGGCCAAGCATCCTTGTCTCTCTCAGCCTCTCCTCCTGTGATGGTGCTCCAAGGCCCCAGCCATCTTCATAGCCCTTTGCTGGACTCGCTCCAGTATGTCCCTGTCTCTCTTGTACTGGGGAGCCCAGAACTGGACATCATAGATGACTGGATGAGACATCATAGAAATACTGTCCACACCAATTTTTTTGTTAGGGTTAATCAGTAGTAAAAAACCACATTAATGTAGTTTAAAGCATCTGTGGGAATGGCTATTCTGGAACAGATGACCTTCATTCACTTGCAGAAAGTTTCGTGGGGGGAGAAGTTGGCCCAAAACAGACTGATTTTATTTTTGGAGCAGAGGATGCATTGGCAGGGATTGGGTTTCCTTTTGGAACTAAGGCTGCATTGGTAGGAGAGGAACACCATTTTACATACAGGCTTTTTATTTGTATCCTTATTATAAGAGGGTTGAGAGAGATTACACACTTCTAAAGGCCTCTGGGGCAAATATGACGATAGAATTTGTGAGGACTTTTTGTTTTCCTCTTGTCCACAAGGCCATCCTATGTTCCTGTAATGTTTTTTTTTGTGTGTGAATTTTTTTTTTGATGGTCATGTACAACTTCATTCTCCTGGAAGTTGTTGTATCTCAATCAATTGATGGAGCCTATGGGAGGAGTTTAAATACTGTGCAAGTTCATTCTGTGTCCTGTGCAGTTTTAGCTCAGGATAAGCAGGGGGGTCGACTAGGCATCTTGGGTAGTCACATCAAGAGCTTGCGCCATGAAACAAACCACTCTACTGAAACTGCTGTGCATTGCTCTCAGCTGCCACCTCCACGTTCAGGAAAAACAAATACAGGTTTTCATCCCAGTAATGAGTTTTCTGCAGCGGTGTAAAAACTCCAGGTTTTCTTGTTATCAGAAGATAATCATATTCTGGCAGCAGTACTTATCATGCCCAGTAAATGTCCCAAGGATGTGATTATCTCCTGGTATCTCTCTAGCCTGTTAAGCTTTGTTTACTTGCAGTGGAGAAAGCATTTGTAGTCTCTGAGGTTGATTTTATCCATTGTGGTGATAACAAGAATACAGTGACCATTTGCTTGCTTGCTGGGATCAGGCAGTAGATTAAAGCCCAAAACGTATTAAACTAGGCGTTGAAGAAAAGTGCATGTATTTAAATGACCTCTCTGTGCTTGTAGTCTTAAAGCTTCCAGTGTGCAGATAGTCTTAGCCAGTCAAAGGTGATAGGAATTGTAGAAACAAACACAGACTTTTTTGTATCCAAACAAACTTTCCTTCCTATAGAAAATTTAGGTTGGTTCTTTAACACCTATAAGACATCACTGGACTTACTGAAGCTGCCTGAAACTTCGGGTGACAGCACAGTGTTTTAATAACATTAAAGGTACCTGACCTAACAGACTGAGTTTCAATACAACATCTATTTTGAAGTATATTGGAATGTTTGTAAGCAAAATGTACTGGGAATAGATGATTTCCTGGCCTGGAGTTAAGCAGAGAGAAATTTATTCTAGTCTCTGCTACCGCTGTACTCCCAGAGCAAATCTTTCGAGCGTCCTAGACTTCTGACCTGCTGCGTGGGCATCACAGCAGTCAGGGGTTTGTAAGAGCGCTAAAAGAAAATGGTTCACATGTTCAGATTTTGTAAAATACTATGTAGAAAGAAATCTTGAATACACATCTTATCCTGCTGTTATAATGCAGTATTTGTCAGGTCTGACATTGCTGAGGATCTGTTAAGTACCACTGTGTACTTAAGTAACTAAGTGCATTTCCAGATAACATTGAGAAAATTTAGGTATCACTAAGGTTGCAACTAATGACAATCTCTTAATTACTCTATAATGAGCAATATCTATTGAATATTTTTTAAGACTAATGAGTTAAGCATGAACGCCACTGGATTTTTTAGCTTTAAAAAAAAAGTCCTTGAAAGCAGGTTTGTAATTTGTTTAGAAATACTTTTCTAGGCACTGTATTTGGTGAGGTCAAATTCTGGTGTTGTATGAACTGAATTTACAGGGAATGAGAATTTAACCCAGCTTCCTGTCCCCATTTTCAATTGTCTGCTTTGATACCCTGTTACTTATTTTTGTTCTTGTTTGGAGCTAAGTTTTATTTAATATTTCATATCTTACATAACCCTGAGGGAGAGCTTGGTTGAAGCCAGGAAGAAATGATATCCTGAACATTTTTGAGAGTGAATTAGACATGAGTTTTAGAAGAAAAAGAACCTACAGAATATAAACAGTGGTGATGTGGTCAGGTTGATGAGCACAGGCTGCTGATCACCTGGGACAGCTGTACTGAAATAAAACCTTGCCCCTTTTTTGGTCCAACCTCAAAAAGTTCTCAAGGGGTTGTGGTTGAGGTGGGTTGCTGGAGCTGAGGAGCCAACGTGCTCCTCGCGAGTCCCGTGGGAGCCCAATTTGCTGCTGATTGTGGGAACTAACTTCCAACCGCACTGTCGCGCGGCAGCCCCCAACCCCACTGATGCACAGTGCCTGGAGGAACACCAGAAAGCAATGGTTAGCACTGTAAAAACTTGGGGATATTTTGAAGATATGGAGGAAGGTCAAAGTTATTTTTTGATATAATAACTATAAAACTGTATAATATACATGTTCATTTTGGGGGGAGTTGCCTGTTAGTGAGTCTTCTTGACAGAGGGAAAAATTAATGTTGAACACACCCATTACCAGTAAAGTTTTGTAAAGAAAGTGAGTGCTGTTCCATGTTAGAAAGTGAACCTGTACCAGTAGGACAAAGTTGTAGACAGAGCAGTATGTTTAGCTATGTGACATTCTTGTATATATATATGTATTCTGTGTATTGTGTGTCTATAGAGGCAACAAAGTTGAACTTATGGTATGCATGAGACTTATTTGAACAATACAAAATTCAGAAATGATGAAAT
>VZSC01012841.1:515072-540154 GCA_013398225.1 Steatornis caripensis | reverse complement strand
TACAAAATTCCGAAATGATGAAATTTCAATCACAGTACTTAGAGGTCAGAGAACTTCCTTTGAAGAAGGAAAGTACAGCACTAATTTTATTTTACTCATTGCTTTAAAGATATTTTTCTTATTAACTCCATAAGAAGCATTCTGTGTGGAATTTCAAAATTTCCTAAGTATCCTCTTTTAAATGTCATCTTTTTTCTTCTTTTAACATGAGGTTTGGTGCCCAGTTCTCCAGACTTAAAGGTAGCCACAGCTGTTGTCACATTATCCAGCAAACTCTTCTATGCAACATTTTTTTTTTTTTGGTTAATCAGACCTTTTTGTTACTTCAGCATATTACCTGCTGAGTCATAGATCTGTGATACGCAGCTGGCCCCTGAGTCCTTTTTGAAGGTCAGCCCTCAAGTGGGAATGTTGTACATATAGCCTGCCTACTTACTGGGTAGGAAAATGTCATCTGCTGCTTCTGGGGACCTTCCTGCAGGGAAGAGGACTTGCTGCTTGGGAGACCCAGTGTCCTGGATAACATTGCTGCACTGCGTGCAGCTATGGTGGAACGCATGAGGTGGAAAACAGGCTTACAGGACATAGCAGGGAAACATATCTGTGTGGTGTTTGAAAGGAAACTCCTGCGCTAGTGTGGAAGTAAAGCACAACTGGGCGAAGCAAATAGCCAAATACAATGAAAAGAGAATTTTAGCGTGAAGATCCTGTGAAACCCTAAGCAGTAGGAAGTCTTAATGACAAAAGCAGTGAATATCCATCTGATTGGGACCTGAAATATCAAAGTCACCAGGCTTTGTCATCGATAAAGGAGGATTATGTGTTAGTTGTTAATTAACCAGAGTAACTGATGGGTGATCTTTGGAGTTCACACTTTTGCTCCTGCTTCCTGAGTGCCAGTTCAGAACCATTTTTCCTTTGATAAAAGATAAACTTAGAAAGTGAGATAGATTCTGCGCACATAAAAACAGGGTGAAAGAGCACTATTAAATCTACCTAGGTACTTGGTGTGGAAAAAAAAAAATCGATAAGAAGAGATGCCTCTTCTTTGGCAGAAAGTAGTTCTTATTACCAGAGACACCACGGATCAGAAGTTAGCTGTTGCAGAGAGGACAGATGAAGAAGATGCTATAGGGTCAGATGAGAACTTGTGCTTTTAAGCTTCAATTCTATTATTGATTACAACACCTCTGTAA
The DNA here is from genome assembly GCA_013398225.1 of Steatornis caripensis. Taxonomy (NCBI): domain Eukaryota; kingdom Metazoa; phylum Chordata; class Aves; order Caprimulgiformes; family Steatornithidae; genus Steatornis; species Steatornis caripensis. Next base: position 538,958 of record VZSC01012841.1, on the reverse strand, counting down.
TAAAACAGGTACAAGCTTGCATTTAATTTTCAAAGACTGCAAATTCTGTTTGTTCTACAACTTCTGAGTGACATAAATCTTTTAACAAGTGTTAAAAAGAATGTTTCTCAGATAGTAAGCAGTTATTCGTAATTGCCTAAGGAATTCACTTGTATTTAGAACATATCATGTGTTGGATGCATGGAAATTTCTCAGTTGTCAACATATTGTGATTTTTTTTTTTGATTCCTTTTTGTCTTGCCCTGTGATGTAGAAAAAAACAATTCAAAGTTTTATTAAGTATTTATTTGTCATAATGGATACCTTTATCCTAGTGTTTTATAGACTGCAGTGATTTACAGAACAGCCAGCCTGGATTTCCAAACTATCCATCAAAAAGAATTATCTGCTCACATTTGATAGAGGAAAAAAATAGCTGATTCTCTTCCTACCCCAATGTGTACTTTGACTATACGTCTGTGCATTTTGATTGACCCTGTATTAGTAATACTGAATTAATCGTTTCAGATATCAAGTCATCAAAAGTAATGCTTCCTCCCGTGTCCTTTTTCCCATGCCTACATAAAGCTTCAGGGAGAAAAACTTACTTCATAGTGAATTCTTCTGGAATATACCCATACCCACTGATGCTGTTTAACAAGCTAGTCTGGTATTTTGATCCAGGGTGTTCAGCTGCAATGTACAGAGGGACTGACAACTATTTCTAGTCATGGAAAACACGATTACAGATGTGTAGGTGGTGAAGGGCTGCCCTGGCTGTGAAGCTCACAGCCACCCTCGCTGTTGCTGAGAGCCATTGTACAGTTAAACTAGACGAGAGCACGTTACAAACGAAGCTTGGTATTTAAACTAGCTGGAGCGAGATGTGCATAAACACCCTAAGGGAGCTATAATTACTCTTCCAATTATCACTTATCCTGAGAATGACTTGTTACCTTTTACGACTGCAGAAAAATGTATTTTAAGTTTTCACAACTACTTTTATTCATTTGGTTTCCACTTTCTTTGCTAGACCAGTGGGTATCACGAGGGTCTTCAGAAATAGCTCCCAATATATAAATGATGGAGCTGGAGTATTACATTCCTCTTTCTTGTGCAGCTGTTTAGCACACGTGAAGCCAAATGTCCATCCTATTTAATTAAATGATGTCTTTGCCCCTGTAGTGATTGCTTTGGCTGGATGTTGTTTGTCACTAAAAAAGTATTGTATTTGGAAAGTGTCTGATGATGTGATAGCAGAGCTTTTTTTAATGAGTCCCACTTAACAGGGTGAATCAGTTTGGGCTAGGCATGATTAAATTTGTGATCAAGAGCTTGACTAAGAATTTTATAGTTGATGTTGATTAAGAATATTAGATGATAATTAATGCATAACTCCTGTCTTTTACATGTCTGGAGAATCAAACTAGCTGAGAGCAGTGCTAGAAAACAGCAGGATTGCCAGCTTATTTGAAGCATTTAGCTGTAGCAATTTTATCCAATTCATAAATTGCTTGTGGACAGCAACAAGAAAGAAGTCTTCCATTTAAGTCCATCTCTGTTAATTATCACAGGGACCAGAAATCCCAGGAGGGTGAGGAGGCTCAAACGTCTCCAGGATTTGATTTATTTTCTTGAATAAATATTATAATGTAACATTTCAAAGACCTCCTCTCTCCTTAATTTCTAGAACTGAAGGAGCAGAAGTTTGGGATCACAATGTATCTCTTGTCAGTTTCAGTTTGCACTTGTGGACACATCTGCATTGTAATTAAACTTCAGCTGGTTCGGGGTCTTCATTTAACCTCAGAGAGAAGAGGGCCTTGCTCAGTATCCATTAGTATGGGTGAGAACAGCCCTTTGAGTTCAGATGCCTTTGAATAAGGCATCTTTTGGGTTTTATTTTTGTCTAATCTTTCTTAATATTGTCTAATATTTTTTAATAGAAACATATATCGCTGCTAATAATGCAATGTATTATTTTTACCATAGAAGAAAAACAAGAACAGATCTGCAGTAATACTGGACACACAGACTTCAGGTGACTATTTGCCTAAAAAGGTACAAGCTTAAAATAACATAAATCAAGAGTTCTCTGAAAAAAATCAGAATTCTGTTGTAAGAGAAGTTCTGGTGGTCCCAAATCTTGTTTTTCAGCTAAATGAATCCAAATCTGAAATTACTCTGAAACAAGAGTCTCCACACTGCTGCAGAACCTTCATATTTTTTATCTAGATAAATTAAAAATAGAAAGCTTTATTATGTGTTGCACTAAAGAAGAATGAAAACAATATTTTATGCAAATGAAATGTTGACATAATTGAAACAAAATAAGTACAGGCATTAATTTTACTCTGTTTTAATTTCATAGAAATCACATTTATCAAAAACTCACATTTGGAAACACTGGAAACCTCTTCTATCAAATTGAAAATGAACAGCTTTTACATACCACTAAGTACCTTGATTTGGCTCCAGCAGAAGAGTTCATATTTGAATAGAGAAGAAAACATACTTCTAAAATCAGAAGCTTGTAAAGCAATTGGGTTTTTAAGGAGAGGGGAATTAGTCTGCAGGCATCTTCTAAAGCGTCCTACAGGCATGGGTGAACTGGTGCCTGGTGGTTCAGTCCACATCTGAATATCCAATCTGCGGTTTGCTGAGCTGAGTTTGGGGAAACGATGCCAAATATCATCTAAAATACATCGAAATGATGCAATGGAATTATGCATGTTAGTTCCCCCGCAGAGTATTGTCCAAGGGCTCGTAGTGCAGGAGGACAGTAACTGTCTGCCAGGGGAAGACTGTAGTCCCGATCCATTGAGGTCAATACACACATGCTTACAATACAATTTGCAAGCGAGAGCTCAAAACTGTTCTCACGTGGTGTTGGATTTTTTTGTTTGTGGTCACATAAATAGCTGTTTTTCCTGGCCTTCCCAGAGCATTTCCTACTAAGAGACTCTCCAGAGCCACGTGTGAGGAAAGCTCTGGTGGCTGTGCAATGCCAGATTGCTTTTGGGCTGAGTGTTGTGAGAAATGGGTATGGAGTGCTTGGAGAGCTCGTCCTCTTTCTAAGGAGCGTTATGAGGAGCCTAAATCTGTCACCTTAATATCCAGCAGGGAAATGATGGAGAGAAGAGAGATTAGCAGTGGTAGGTGAAAATAAATCCACATCCTTGCTGTTCCCTGTGGGGCAGCATGATTGAGTTATTCCTGGCGCAGAACTTCAGAGGGACGGTTTTGCTCTCGCCATGTACTCAGCTTCCAAACACCCTGACAGCAGCCTTCGCGAGGACTTTTGGCACTCCTGCTTTGTGGCACTGCCCTTCTCCCTGCTGCTTGTTTATTAAATGTTATGAGAGTGTGTGAATTGATGTGGCGTTTTGAATATATAAACAATTCTTGAGAGAAATCCAATGATAAGTTTCCTGAGATTACTCTGGGTTTGACTTTGGCTTTTGGCAGTGTAGGCATCCTTAGCATGACTCATGTTTTAGTCTGAGACAAAGTAAAAATGAAAGTGCTGCTGGGTTCTCTAATGGTGAGATTAAGTCCTTGTGGGACCTTTGATACTGCAGATGAAATCTGTCTTTTGTCTTAAATCTTTGTGTCTCAAATTTCATATTTTTTTCCTCTTGATGGTAGACACTGTACAGCTACCGTATAAAATGCATAAAATGTCAGAACGGTGTTGGTATATCACCAGGACAGTGTGGGAGCTGATGGGATATACAGTCCTTGCCCTTACTTTGGCATATTTGTATATAACCAGTTCACATACGAAGCCTTTTAAAGATTATGAGGACTAAAAAAAGTTGTGCAATTTGATCAAGTTCGAATTTCTGAAGCATTCAGTATATTCATGAGTATGTGGAAACATGAAGTGTTAGAAGTATAAAAGATTTGAGCTTTATGTAGCCTAATCAACAGATGTGTATTCCCCCTCCCCTTGTTTTCCTTTCTCCCTTTAGACTTATGAATTAGTTTTCCCCTTCAGCAGATTGTTTTTTCTTTATTTCTCCTACTTAGATACTGTTAAAAGTAATTAAGATAATCTTATCAAAGGAACATGAAACAGAAATTTAACTGATTAGATTTCAGACCAATTAGTCATACAGAAGCCTTTGTGTAGACCTTCTGTGGATTCTGCACCACTTGTGCTTTCCATTTCCTATTTTATAACATGAAGTTAGGAAATTGCATTCCATCGAGATGGTAATTAACTTTGGTAATTAAAATACCACTTTCATAGCAGACAACCAGTCAGCTTCAGGTCAATGACAACTTTTGATGTGACACGTCTAATATTACAGAGATTGAAATGTAAGAAATTACTTGCATATTTTTTGGGGGGAGAGTTGCTGAGTCTCTTCATGGTGAAATGTCATACAACTTCACTAAGATGGTGTATCAGGGGAAAGGGAGATTTGAAACTGAATTTCTGTCTAAGACTTAACGTTAAATAGATATAGTGTTGTATTTTAGTTTATGAAATTGTCTTGCTCTGTATGTGGATCAGATGGTTTTCTTACTGTTTTTAGCACACTACTATTTCATACTTTTGCTTCTAAAGATTAATTTTTGGAATGGGAAATGGTCTTTAGGCAGCGCATATGCAGAGTGACTGCCGTGCATTGTAACAATGTCTCTCTTGAAGTTAGTCCATTCTTTCAGTTGGAAGTACTAAATTATCTACGTAACCTACAAATAACGTGATTTATATGATGTGGTTAGTGCACATAGCCTGCAGATGATTATTTGCTCTCTATGAAAAAGAGAGCAAATGTGGTATTTCCTTATGTTTCACCAAGGTGGCCCTAGGTATTCTTCAGACATTAAATTGAACATGAGGACAAATATAACTATCAAACGTCAACTCCACCTCTAGAGACTTTAACTAGATAGAAAAGTAGAAGAAAAGCTTTTCCATTCTCAGGAGGGATGCCCTTTGGCCATTGAGTTGACGATTTGTGAAAGTAGAACCTTTTTTTAAAAAAAAAAGGCAATCAAATGTACTATCTGGAACAGTATGTGGGAAAGGGGTAGAAAAAAAAAATCTAAGTGAAATAAAATGGCAAAAAGATATGAAAGATCTTTCAGCTCTAGGATATAGAGGCCTTTTTTTGTCAGCAAGCATAGAGAAATAGTGGGGGAGGAATGAAGGATCTGCTGAACACTAGTGTTAGAATAGATCTGTAGTTATTTGGAAGTCAAACTAAAACTTTTTGTATTAAAAAATGCAATTAAATATTTTTCACAGATGTCATTATTTTCTACAGATGTCATTGCTCACTCTCTAACTTTAGAGTCTCCTTTGAAATAAAAGGAAGATTAGTAATAAGATGAAAGTTGACTTTAAAAAGAAATTAGACCTTAAAAGGAGATTAGTAATTACAGCTATCTTCAAATAAGATGGAAACAAGTCTTGAGGAAGTAGAAGGATTATCAGTGTTTGTAATAACTGAGCCCAAGGTATGTGTATGATGTATTAAAAGCCATGAAAGCCAAGAAACAGAAGAGCAGGTGGTAGGATGCAGCTAGTGAATAATCCTCTTAACCTCTTCAATACTCTCAACCAGGGCAAAAATGAGGTGGGGGAAGCCTGTATTGCTAATGGCAATGAAACAAAAAGGAGATCAAAGCCACCAGAGCAGCACTGCCTAAAGTTAGCGGTGCTCAGTGGTAACAATTTTGTTACAGAAATTTACCATGTGATTCTCTGAAATCTCTTGATCAGTACAGAATAATAAATGAGTGGATTATTAAATATTTTAAGGAACAAAATATTCAGGCTGTGATTCAAAGCTTTTTTTATTGGTACAAAATCACCAGTGACTTGATGTTTGGAGTATGGTGTGTCATCTAGAGAGCAGCTGATCTTAATTCTGTTGTCACTCAAAGCATGTGATAGATATCCAGAAAAAAGATGGCTTGGAAAGAAACTGGATTTAGTCTGTTGTGAAGCATTGTATGATTATGAGAATGACCCATTGAGGGGATTAGGAAGTAGCAACTAGATGATGCACAGCATCCCGGTGATCTTTGCTCTCACCCCGCTGCAGCTCGTGCTGGTTTGTCCTGGCTTTCTCTGAAGGCAGGACATCCTCATCCCAGTTCTGTACCATGCACCACAGGTTCAGGCCAGCCAGGTAAATAGATACTTTTAAGCTAACTATTTTACTAAATATAGGATGCTACTGGTGTGTGCAAGTTTCTTTCCTCCAAGCTCAAATTATTTTTTCTAATCTTTACTAACAACATATTTCAGCTCAAGAAAAAACATCTTTTTCTGAGTTCATTGGAGGAGGCATCTTAAAGATACATATTCCCATCTGTTTTTCATCTCCCTTCAAAAGCTTACGACCTGCTCAAATGGGACGTTTTAATCCAAGAAACTCTTTACTGACTTTTTTCTTTTTTTTTTAAACCTTGGATTCCTCCTGTAAGGAGCCCTTTCTGGAAGTGGGGTTATCTGTACCCAGGTGTTTGGGGAAAGAAGCTTCTGCTTGAAGCACTGCCTGGTCTGGCAAAAGGAGCCATGCTTCAAAAGCAACTCCTCAATTTATGTTCAGAGATGAGTTTTCTTCCCCCTTGCTGATGCCCAAGAGGAGTACCTGGTCATCTCTGGAGTTGGGTGTAATTCCAAGCTGGGAGAAGCTTGGAATGATGGGCTCCTAATTCACCTATGCTACTTTTAAAGTTCATTTTTTATATGAAAAGTAAGGGATTGCATGGACAGTGCCTGAAGGGACGAGAAAAGATACTTTCATACCACTTCTCTCCGAAGGTTCTGCTCTGCACAGTTAAAGTTATCTGTTATAAATAATAGGAAAAGAAATTGCAATTACTGACGTAATGAATAAGGGACTCGACTAGTGCTTGTTACCCAGGCAAGGCTCAAGGTAAATGACATAGCCCAAGGCAAGTAGAAAAGTTAGCCTGAACACAACTCATTGTGACAAAATCAAGAGGTTTTAGAAAATTATAAAACCTTTCTGAAAGTAGAAGTTCAGGGCTGTCGCTGTGAATATTAATGTCTCCCATAAGAGGCTTTTGTCCATGAAGTCCGAGATCATACAATCAGCAGAAATTCAAAATTAATCTTTATGGTATGATAAAGGACCAAGACGGGATAAAAGAAAAGATGTATCTGAAAGGAAAAGTCAACCAGGGAATTAGTACTGTCATATAAAAATATTCAAACATCTATGGTCCCTTCTGGAATTGGCTGTGTGAAACATAAGCTGGTACTTACCATGATTGTTTGTTAAATTTGATGAATGGGAGATCCAGGGAATCCTTAATGAGATGAGGTGGTTTTCCCCTTTGCCCTTGTGTGTGGCCGTAACCCACACGTAGAGAGTTAATGAAACTGAAAAGCCATGCAGTGTGATTTGGGAGCATTGCATAGACAGATTGTATTACATAATGGAGGTGTTCTGGGGTGATTTCCATAAGTGAAACTGGAAAGTTTGGAGCCCAGGTAAAGTATTGGGTAAGATAAGGCGCCTAACGATGTTGTTCCCCTGGCGTGGTGTGCTCTCGTAGCTCTCATCTTTTACCAAGCTACCTCAGCAATTTGCTGTTTGCCTTTGCAATCTGTGGTGGGGTCTTTTTCCTTCCTTTCTAGGTCCAAAAAAACAGCTTTTATGGCTTTGTGATTAGGGCTCATCATGGCTTCCTAGTGTGCTGGTGCCTTTTCTGGTTATAACTTCACACGACCTAGATGAGTTACAGCATCCTGAGCAGTGAGTAGCAATGCCCCTCATCTCATAGCTTTGCTCATCCAGAGCTGTTCAAGCTCCTGCAATAGGAAGATGACCAGAACAGTTTGTAACAATAAATGACAGTAGCCCTGTGCTTCTTGCTCAACATGCCAGGGTAAGGTGACACAGCTGATGGTGAGAAGATCCTGAGGATCCTCGTCTTCTGGAAGCAGCAAATGTATTTGTACTTCCATGTTTGAGATTTCAAGCTCCCTAACACCAGAACATATTAATTATTTCCAGCACTGCGTGATCAATCCACATTGCAGCCTGTCCTGACAAGTAGGGGAATGAGGTTGAGCAGCAGAGTAGAGTCTGGTGCTGCACACAGAAGCAATCTGTTCTGTACCATTTAATTTGGTAATAACCAGTAATTTACAGTAAGACTCTATTGTCTTACTAGGAATACTAACGAAATCTAGTTCCTTCTGTCTGAATTTAGGAAGGTCACTGGTGATAGTTTTACCACTTCTACTGTGGGGCCAAGTGTCTGCTATGTATTTTCGGTGGGGATAAGAGGATGCTTATAAACTTAGCATGGACTTTTTGTTAGTCTAGACTGAAGTTAAAGTTAATGCAGGTTTATATTTTATATATTGCTTGTTAAGCTCTGTAAGAAGCTTATGGACAAAACCTACTACATAAATGTGAAATATTTTGAATAATTTTGTCATGCAATTAGCTTGTATGAATCTTAAATGTGGACTTCACCACATGGCAATGAAGAACTGATTCTGGCCTTGTTTTGGTGGAGTTTTTTCTCTACTTGCTTGCACTGTCTGAAAATCCAGCCTGAATTAGTATTTTGGTGCAACTGAAGCAGAACTTAGTAAGAAGAAACATCCTTTCAGACCATAATGGTTTTGTATTGGAACTTCAGCAATTGATTTTTTTCATACTTTGCAATCTCATATTTTTTATAAAGTTTAAAGTGTTTTGCTTCCCTACCATTTGTGCTTAGGACTCTTCCAAAAAATGATGGGGAATTTTCAGGTCTTCAGTAGCAAATGGAGAACCTTAGAAATACCTACTTAACCCATCACCTGAACAGATGATAATTTTTCCCAGAACCCTAGAAGCAAGGTATTTTTCTTGTATTCATGGCATGTAAAATTGTTCTAGTGGGTATGGTATAGAAAATAAGAAACAGCTCCAATTCCTTAGCGTTGTAGTCATGTTCTTCAAGCTAAAACCAGTGTGATGTTGAGATTAACTGAGAATAAAATAACTTTGCCATCCTACATCTTCCTGTAAAATGTAGGTGAGTATCTGAGTAGTCCCATGTGACTCAAGTGAGCTCTCTACGTGCTTTAAGAAAATCACATGTGTAAGTGCTGGACTGGGACTATGGAGGGACCAGGGAGAAGGATGTGAATGAAGTAGCTGGATTATTTCCATCTGGATTTGTTCAGCAGCATGTCCCTGTGGTTGTGCTGAGAGAAACCGTGGGGAAAGCCTGTTTGAGGAAAAAGAGCAGTGTAATTAGTTGTGACAAAGGGAGGGTGGAAGAGCAAAGAGTTAAAGAGCTGGAGTACAAGAAGCTGATCACTGCGCTGTCCTCAAGGCCAAGGAGGCGCCACACTGCAGAGGCGAACAAAGGGCATTCTTTGTTCTCCTTGGGCAATTCTCTGTATCTGTGGGTTTTTTAAGTGGGTAATAGGTGCAGGAATTACTACTTAATGGAGCAGTAATAATCCAGCAGGATACGTGGTTAATGAAGTACATCGTTCCAAGCTTCTGGCATATCTGATGGCTTGTGGATTCATCTCATGTTGCAAAGCCCACGTGTGTTATTTGAACGAGTTACGTGCCACTTAGAGAGGGCAATGTTCAGCCAGCCTTTACTATCCATTTGGAAAAGTCTCATGAGCAAACAAATAATTGAGATGTACACATCTCTATAGGACAAAGCAGATATAAATGGCATTGTGTTGCGTAAGTTGCAAGAGAAACAAAAAAACTTTTCTTAGTGCAACTCTGTTTTCCAGTAAATGAAAATCACAGCTCTTCTAGCCAAATTTCCATGGGCTAGATCAGGACCAAGCCTGATGGGGTACTGAGGACATCTGTATGACATGCCTTCTTTCCAATTTTGTTCGTATCTCTTAAATCTAATAGTACAGAATTAATCTTGTGTTGTTAAAGAAGGATTCAAAGAGAAATGTGTAACAAGTTGCACAAAGACTGTCATTTTTTTTCCTAGTCCTTGAGAATTAATGAACTTTGTGCTATGTAATAGGTCTGTTGCAGAAGTATGCCCAGACCTATGTTAAATTAGGCTGTATGAACTTGGATGTAGGACAAATCTTTTTCATTTCATGTTAGCCCGAGGAGGTTTTTGCCAAGAGTGAGCATTTGCATGTTACTAAACAGAGGTAGTGTCTCATATAATTTGGCACAAGCATATCCAGCAGACTATAACAAAATGAAAACCCAGTTCTTGGGTGAGATGGCAGGTACAAAGGCATTATAAAGAAGTACTAAATTCATTTTGATAATAGGTGAACTGAAACTGTAGCCACTTTAAACTAGCGAACTAGACCCAAATTCTGCACCTGCACTGTGATGCTTTCTGTAGTTTGCAGGAAACAACCCCTGGGTGATCTGTAGCTATTTTCAGTATCGTGCTGGATTTGGAACAGATTCATTTCCCCGGAATTCCCATGCGGGTGGCCAAATTCCCTGGGAATTTAACTCTCCATCTTGTTGCTTGTTTTGTTAGCCACTCATCTTCTAAATCTGTCAGTATAGCACCGAGATGGCAGCTATTGCTGTGTGTGGATGGCGTTATAGTGGGGGATAGTGGTAGCCAAAGGAGATGGGCTCCAGCTTGTGCCATCCGGCTGAGCCCCTGCGTATCCTTGGAAATCCTGAGAACAAATCTCTGCCATAAACTTAACATCTGTCTCTCACTCTGAATGGTGTTTCTTCTACGAGGGGCATCGTTGGTAATGTGGAGCAGGAGGCAGCGTGCTTAAAATGAACCGTAAGCTTTCCAACGTCTCTGCTTTTAATTGTGCTGCTCTGTTGCTGGCGGCTGTTGTGCCAGCATTCTGTGTTTTCCTCACTTGTCTGAGCTGAACATTGGTCTTCATTGTAAACTTTGCTGTTAGAAGCACCGTGAAGCTGTAGGGTGAGTGATTCATAGCAGCCTAATGCAGTTGAGTTGGTGGCCTCTCCTTCAGCACCGTGCATATTAATTGGAGTTGATAGTATCTAAATGAACTAAGTATATAAAACATATAGCAATTCTTTCACCACAACCAACATTTGATATTTATTGGTTCTCATTTGCAAAATAGAGTTGTTGGAAACTGGAGGTGCTGGTGTATATTTTAGAAGTGCCAGAGCTAATCTGTTAATGTGATTGTTAGTCCTTTCTGAAATAAGCCCGATGTGAAAATGAGGCACCGAAGAATCAATATAAGAATAATCACATGGATTTCCTCACATTTTCTAAAGCCCTGGGATATCAGACCTCTTAAATCTTAGCCAAATTTCCATAAAAACAGCATACTGTGGGTGGAAATTAAAAAAAAAAAAAATCAGGATGAGGTTTGGACATGCAGTGAAAATGCTGGGCTCCTGGTGTACGGGAGTCCTGGAGTCTGGGACCTGTAAGCTGAAGTGCCCACCACGGCAGCTATGTCACATAGAGAGGAGACACGTGGATTCCAGATGACTTGGGACACAGCAAGTCCAACATAGATTTTGTGCAAATTTCCATAGGAGAAATAGCCCAGCAGTTTTCTTTACATTTTGCACAGTTTCCAGCCCGTGCACTTGTTTAAAGGCCTTGTGAAAAAGTAAATGCAATAATAGACAGTGTGCTGTGAGTGAATGTTTCACTTAATTGTGTATTAATATGAAAAGAGTACAGTGGTAATGATTTAAGTCTTCCATTTGTGTTAGCTGCAGTGAGAAGTTAAATAACTTGTGTGGGAGAGACTTGTGCAGCATCTGGAGCTCAATGTGTGACTTTTTTAAAATATCTTTTTTTTTTTAAATCTAGTGCAGGGCGGATCTGATGAGTTGCTGAGTGTCCTCATCACTTTAAGGCTGATGAGAGCGGAGGGCTGTCGTCACCTCGCAAGACCAAGTCTTGCGTATCTATGAATGGAACATGTGTCTGCTCTTTTATAGCATATTGGTGAAAATCTTTTATAGACCTAAATGCCATGGGTCAGGAGCACTGCAGATGCTGTGATCTTAAGGCATTTTTCAAGCTAGAACATTTTAATGACATTCAAAAGAGCTAACTGGTCTGAGGATAAGCATGATAGGGTGACATATGGCAAAGCAGGTATGTGTTTACCTCCTACAGCTTGTCTTCAAGCTGACCTGAGCAGAGTAGAAGGGTACCTGCCTGGTGAGAATACTTGATTCTGGCTTTTTGCATAGTTATTTCATCTGGGGATGGTATTTTCTTAAGAGAGTGTATCTCCCTGCTGAAAATTCTTTTTTTTCTTTTTTTAATGTCATTGAAGCAACAGCATGGGGGGAAAACCTTAATGTATGAATAAATCCATGTGTACGCAGGGACTCTGCACCATTCCTTACCTGAAGGTTTGACCAGAGCATGAAAAAGTTAAATGGGTTCGAAGGCAAGCAGCACTGCCAGTGTTTCCATTGCTATTCATCCCTTGTACAATTAGAGATGGAAGTTTGGAGGAAGTTCTCATCTTGTATCTTTAGTCATATCATTATTATTGTCTAATTATGAACTCATTGCAATGAAGTAATGGAAATCAGAAAATGAACCTCTGTGGCTTCTGGGCAGGTGCTACCTTAGATGGTATAATTACTCCTGAGTCTCTGCAGGGCAATATACGCTGCTGTGTTTATGCAGTATCAGGGTCGCGCTGTAAGTCCCCCCCTTTCCTGCAGCTGTGTCTCACAGACGTGTGTTCAGTTTGCGAAGCTGTCCCGGAAGTTTTAGTAGGAAACTTTTTCAGACTGTTTCCCAGGCTTTTTTACTGGGATGCTCCTGGCTCTGGGGGATTGGGGAGATCTGGAAGGGGGATTGCAGGGACTTCAGCTCACAGCCAAAAAGCTACTCGTGTGTAGTCCACAAATGCAGAGCTTCCACCCTCCCCATTAGCTGAGTGGGGTTCTCTAGTTTTGTTAATCCCATAATTTATTTTCTCTCCTGCTGGGAAAGTTCAAAAGCAAAATTTAGAAAGATCACTTTTCATTGAAAATATTCGGGCAAAACTGTCATGGTTGGAAAATGGAAAGCCTGAACAAAACGTAAGAAAAAAATTCTGGAGGTTTTCAGTTTCTCCCTGGTAACCTGTAAACATGTATGAAAATTGTGTATACATATGCATTTACAAAATTGTCCTTTTTCCAAAAAATTCTTTTTTCATTATAAAAAGCTGTAAAAAGCTGATGGGAAAGCTAGATGACAGAATATAACCAATTCTCAATATCACTTTATGTTGCCGTAACACCCAAATGCTGAAGGAGCTATATTAACACCTAGGAAACCACAATCTGTCTTGAAAAGCTTACAAGTAAAAGGAGATTTTCTAAGACATAAAAGGCAGATTGGTGTCTGGCTCTTGCTGAAAATCACTGAGCACCTCAATCTGCAGAGCATTGTTGAAAATCCCACCCAAAGCCCCTCTCGGTTCGCTTGAAACAGTGGGAATACGCAGTAAAAGATTCAACAGCACCTTTCTAGTGTTTCCTTTCTAAGTGACTAATCTTTCTTCTTAAAGATTATATGTGATACTGAAAATATATTAGTGGGTGGGTCACAGACCAGAGGACTCATTTAAAAAAGAAAAAAAAAAAGAAAGAAAAGGCTGCAGACTGCTGGTTTCCATCTCCTCCCCGGCTGAATTAAGAAAGATGTTTTTCTCCCCACTACTCTTCTATCTCCCTCCTTTCCGTTTTCTGCATTATGTTTCCTCCTCCAGACTGTGGCGGTGGAGCTGAATGCTGATGAGACCATCGGCAGTCTGTCCCCAGACAGAACTTCTTAAGGTCATTTCTCCTGGTTCTCGATTGCTTGACCTGTTCATTTCTCTTCACCAGCTGTGGTAGGCTACCCAATTATACACTGTTATCTTTATGATACTTGCTTGTCCTTCCCAGCCTTAATCTCGCTTTACTGCCAGGAACACTCACAGGCTCTGTAGTCCAGTTGGAGCTAAAGTTCATAAGAGAAATGTTTTAAATTGACAGTTTCAAGTGAGCAATCAGGATCACATGCAGTGATGAGGCACAACAGGCTTTCCGTGGATGTAGGTAAAGCGAGTCGTAACAGACCGTGTGGCGATCCTTGCTCTGCTGGTGAGCTCTGCTGGCACAGCTCAGGATGCAAACTATGTTCGAAGGGAAGCTTACACATGCCTGCACGTAGCAGGCAGCCTGCACAGGATTCCGTTGGGTTTATAATGGTGTTTTTGTGTATACAAGTAATATTTTTAAGGATCTAACTTTAGTTTTCCTAGACCTTGGTAAAATATGCATCCATCTCTTTTGTCTTCCGTGTTCAGGCAAAGTCTGGGATTTGTTGGTTTTATTCCAAATTCTACAGCCCTTCTGTATACAGTCACTGGCTGAGTAAGGTCATCTATTACTTATTGTTATGCTGATTGCAAGGTTTGTGCAGTGGTCACACGGAAGAAGAGGTGGACAGAGAAAGATGACAAGTCTGAGCATTGAAACATGAGCTCTGTTACCCTCTGACGTGTGAGGTCCACCTACTGTGAAACAGCATCATAAAACGGCAAAATAGATTCCCTTATATCAAATTCATTTCCACATACTAGCAAAGATATGCTCAGCATCAATAAAAGAAAATTGCTCTTTTGAGACAGAATCTGCAAGTTACCCGTGTGGACATGTGAGTCTTCCCTATTGGACGTTTCACAAGTCAACACATGCAAACCATAAGGAATAATCTATATGGGCTGTTTGCATAGGAAGGGACGTGCCATAGTCTGTACGCTTACACTAAAAAGTAGCAATCTTAAGAAAATTCATGATCTGCTGGCAAATTACATGAACTGTACCTCTTCTGGGTACAGCGATGCCCTTCATCTTCAACCCCATCAACTCTTTGCTCATCTCATGAGTAACTACTTCCTGTAGCTCCTCCTGTATTTCACAGCCATGCTGATGTGTACACAAGGTCCAAATCGCCCCCAGGTCACTGTGCAGTCAGAAGGGACAAAATTCATCCCAGGCTGGGCTGGACCGACCCCAGCAAAGTTGCAGGAAGGATGGAATTGGCCCCAGCTCTGTGTTTCAAAGCTTTCAGAGTTGTCTGAGCAAACAGGAATGTGAATGAATCATACTTGAAGTATTTACATTTCTGAAATGCCTGAGAAGCTTTTTAAAGGTCAATCTAATTAAGACAAAGTTTGTTTGTACCAATATAAAGTAGTTACTATTATTGGAAATTCATTCCAATGCAATATATGGCATTTTACTTACAGTTTAAATTTTAGTTTTGTATGCTTAATTTGGAAAGAGCAGAAATGATCTTTTGGTTCCATAATGTCTTACTTAAAATGACATTTTAATCAATAATGAATTTTTTCACTACAATTAAGAAAAGATCCATTCTTCTTGATGCAAAATAATTAATCAAAGTTTTTGCATAAGAAGGATTCTTTTGTATTGGAAATAAAATTGCCTAGACTCATAACAGCCACATTATTTAGTGCTTCTGTTTTTGATTGCCATCTTACGGGAACAAAAGCCTTTTTTCTATAATTTAAGGATGCATTTAAATTCAGTTTGAAAGACTGTATTTCAGGATGTGTTGCCCTTAAAAGCTATAAAAATCGAGATCTATTTGTGCATTTCCATAAGAATATCAAAGTGAGAAGTAAATCAGTTTTTCTTTTAGTTTCCTTTCATATTTGAATAGTTCTGCCTGCTGCCCTTGTGTCTCCTTCAGAAAAGCTTGCTGCCTCAAACTTTGCAAAACTGAGGGAAGTTTAGACCTTAACAATCTTTACTGCCCTAAACTTTAACGTCTTTAGGAGATATTAAATTGAGGGGACAGAGAGGGTGTAATTAGCATTGTTCCGCTGACTTCTTCCTTGTTCATGCCTGTCTTGTTCTCTGAAAGCCTAGTGCCAAGTTCAAAGCATGCCTGTTGAGTGAACCAGAAGCTCCAGGAGCAGTGTCTGGCCCTTCCAAGCAAACAAACATCTCTCAGAACCAAAACTTACATTGCTGGCAGCAGGGCTTTCTCTTGACTTGGTTTTTCTTTTCAGTAGTCTTTAACACTCTTTTCCTAATGTGAAACTATAGAAATTTTATGTTGTTATCTGAATTTTGTGAAGTCATAAAATGAGAAGACACATTATAAAACAGAGAAAAAACTCTTCCGTGTGACTGAGTTTCTTGGACGAATTAAATACTTTGAGTTTGCTCCAGATGTTCATCTACCTTCTAGTTCTGTTGAAGAGGAGCAGTTTGTCCTCCATAGCCAGATTTTTCCTCTCGCAGTACATGGCCAGTCTTTTCTGCCATCCTGTTCGTACAATGTTGCGTGACCCGTGGTAATAGGCTCTCATTCAGTTCTTTTAGAGAACATCTCTAAATGTAATGAGAATATGACCTACAAAAAGGAAGATATTAAAGAAACATCCACGTATCAGTAGCAGAGATGAAAAATTATGAACATCAAGAAAAAAGTAGTCTTGGAGGTTGGAATGAAACAGAAGCTAAGGGCTGTGTCCTTTCCTCTGTTTCTTATTGGCATCTGCCTCCAGAAGACTGAAAGGACTCAGAGGACTGGTTTGGAACTTGGTGAACCAGAGCAGCATAGAGAGAGAGGTCTTTTTCTAGGATAGTGAATTTTGTCAATCATAAGAAAAGAAACGAAGATGTTCTTGCTTAAATATGCATGGTAAAATGTAATGTTGTAGCAGCATCATAAAAAATAATTACTGTATCAGGCATAATTATCACAGGTGTGAATGGAAATATACAGCATCGTGTTGTCTCTAACAAGTATTTCAAGTATTTACAATTAAAAAACTGCAACCCTCTCAAGTCTTTTTCCCTGTTGCAGTGAGGCTGTGTACAGTGGTGTTGCCAGGACAGCTGCTTTTCCAGGTTTGCTGTTTTCAGCATGGTGAGGTGCCTCGTTCTGCTATTGTTCTACATAGCTGCTGCCTTCCTTCTGCGTTTCAGCCCTGCGAGATGCAGATAGAGGGGCTGGTGCATCACTGAAGTAACTAAAATACCAAAAGTACCACCATAAAGCTTGAATTCCAGATATACTGTAACCAGTGGTTACACAAAGCAGATAAAGATTTCCCCTGATAGCGCTGCTATCTGATAGGCACCAAATGGATTGGGTACCTTGTTATCGGAGCATCAGGGACATAAATACCAAGTTGTGCCGTAATGCGGAGGACAGTAATGGGATGCTGAGCAGTGTCCGCTCGTCTTGTCCGTGCTCTGTCTCCATTTCACCCATGTGGTGCGGTGGCCTTCCCCACATGATTTTCCTCCTTGGATGGGTGGTGTGAGTCTGGGAACAGTCAGACTGGTGTCCTTGCTGCTTACACTGACTCCTCATCTGATGGTTTTGCAAGAGAAAGCAGAGTTAGGTAGGGTTGCATTAGTTTAGCATGCATGTGAATTGCATCAGACAAAAACATCTTTTCACGTGGAAAAATAGATTTTGTGTTTGGGGTTTTTTTGAGTTTAAAACTTTATCTGATAAGTGAATAGTACATCAATAGCTGTTAACAAGAACCCCTTTTTAACATACAGTGCACATCTTGTGGGGACTCTGTCACAGCTGGACTTTTTTCTCATTTCTCTACATTTGTGTCCTAAGCTCTTGGTCAAGGACTGTCTGCTGTGGTTCATGCAGTGCTGTGGGCGGATGGTCTCTGGTCTCGAATAAGGCCTGTTAGTGCTACGAACAACGCAAAATTCAACTCCAGAAGCCAGCTACCACCATGTGTTAGCTTGGAGAGATGACAGCTAAAACTGTACCTCTCTGCTGAATGAGCATGCAGTGTAATAAGCTTGACTTAAATCTGGCTACTGTGAATGGTGCATAATCAGATACATAAAGTAGGTTATAAATAATCATAATGAAACCTCAGCATGTATTTCTTTGTTATTTTCTGTAGCTTCTGAAAGAAAGTAAGTACTGTGTAGATTGTAGTACAAGACTAAAATAGCTATTGAAAGGCTCTTTGTAGTTGCTAACTTGTTTGTTGCTAATTTAAGTTTGTTGTCTGCTCTATACAGACAGTCATGATGGAGGTACGTGCAAGGAAACCTAATTTCTGTGTGTCTGCTGTCCTAGTGGATTGTTAGCGAGGTATGTGAGTGGGAATAGTCCTATGTTTGCATTTACACCCGCAACAGCATTTTGTCTTCCACCTGCTGCTAAAAAGCTTTATGCCATTTCAGATAGACTCCTGCAATGACATAGAACCTGAAATCTCTCAACCCAATGCTCCAGTTCCCCCGTCCCTGGGGAGCAGAACAGAACGTGCTCTGTAATGGCTCAGGGAAGGAAGTGGAGGCTGGCTTACTTAGGTTTGGATAAATTCTTCTGTGTGTGAAGAATTTACAAAAGATGATGTTAATTACCTAAACAGATTTCACAAGAGCATGGGCTGAAGACCCTTACTTCTGGAAAGAAGTGCCAGAAGAGATGTAATGGCTTTTGTCAGTATTTTGGTTTTCTAATCAAAAGATGGGCAAAAGGGAAAGAATTACTTTTGTTTAGCAAGGGCCCTGGTTTCCAAAACACTGCAGCGGGGAAGATGACAGGAATTGCTTTTGAGTTCCTCTGACTGTGGATCAAATTATAATAAGGTCAATCTCTTCCACGTTTTGCTTTAATAAATAAATAAAAATTCTACTTTTCTATTTGGACATATGTTTTAGCTCTGTGGCATGGCATTTATGTGGAAAATGATAGAAGGTAAGACACGGAGTGCTGTTTAGTGGAAACATTGTAGATTATAAATAGATTAAAGATTCATCTGACAGAGGAAATTTTGAGTACACGTTTCAAACTGGATGTGGCTTTTTGCCAGTCTGCCTAATGCTCTCTTAGCAATATGAGGGTCAGCTGACAGACACCTCTACACAGAGTTTTAGAAGTTAGTCCTGGAGATGTTACTGTAGTCTACTTTTTACACTTGTGTCAAAGAAAAGATTGGAAGTTAGCAGCAATTTTAAACAATAGTTACCCGTACAAAAAATCTCTGAGTTTAGGAAGAAAAGGTAAAACAATACAGGTGTACCTCTGACCTACCCTGTAGCTTTAGCAGACATGTCCCTTGCACATCCTTAGTCTGAAATAGATAAATTCTGTTTGAGCTTGAGCTTTTTCTTCATGTATTCTTTTACTAACAAATTCAACTTGCACATTGCTGGAAAGTTATGAATGACCACTTACATATTGCGAGCATCCTTTGGAATTGCCAACACAATGAACATGTTGGACTAATTTAAAATGTATTTTGCTTAAAAGACAGCACGCATTATTTCCTGCACCCCGATGTGTCCTTGCCGGGCCCTCTATGGGCTCAGTTCTTCAGCTGTGTGGTGGAAAACGATTTTTTCCCAGTGTTATGAGTACATGTGTGTATAAGGATACCAGAGATGATGGTAATTTATTCCTGTTGTGCACTTGTATAAACTCGGTGTGTGTAGAGGTTAACGGGCCATGTGGGTTTCCTTCTGTCTTCTCCCAGTGTTTTCTGCACGATGATGGTTTCATAGCTAGAAAGCTAGGGCAGCAGTTTAAAACTGAGGGAAAAGGTAAAAAAAACATATTGAACTGGTTTTGGGAAAGTGTTGGGAAAGATGTGTTTTAAAATGTAAGTCTGTGATTGTTTTCTGTGTTCTCCACTTTGTCTTTGCTTTCACCTTCTAACTGAAAACAAATATTAATGCCCTTGTTTAGCATGCTGATTTATTTCGCCAACACAAAATACAATTCTGTTGTTAGTGTAGGATTTTCGATAATGTAAGGAAACTTAAATAATAATTCTTATTAAAATAATCGAAATTTATCATAACACTTCAGAAAACCACAAAGCCGTATTTCCATAAGTTTCTAATAGTGTTATAAGCTGCAACTGATGTAATTGATGGCGATGCCTTTAAGCTAACTAGCTTATTTTAGGTGACTAGCTTACAGACATCATATAGGTATACTTAGGATGTACGTTTGCATGCTGAGAGCCCTAACTCATTTCTGCTGCTGGCTTTAGGACTTCAGAACAAACTTAACCTAACAGCAGAGATGTTCAGAGGTGCTTCAGCATGACATAGGGTACTGTCAGCAATTGCTGGGCTGCTTGAATTCTTCTTGGAAGCTCACTGGGGCCATGAACGGCTTTGGGAAATGTGGTCTTAGCTGTTGAAACGCTTATGGTGTACACCCAGATCTTCTGTCTGGCCTAAAAATCTCAGCTTTAGAAGTCTAAATGCTGGGAGCATGTACTTTTATGTGAATAGTGGGTTAAGAAATTTTGCTCAGTACAAGTTGCAGGGTATTCGTACAGGCTGATCAAATTGAACACTTATCAGAGCCTCTTAAAACAGACATCTGCACCTTTCATCGCAGTAAGTGGAGCTAAGTACAGTTGCAAAGCTTCTAATTACTGGTACATGTGAACTGAGAAGTGAGGCTGCCCTGTGCACATGCTAGAATACAGCTCACGTTGGGGAGTAGGTGCTATTAAGTCTGTAGACAAAACCACGGCATAAATAAAATTGTTAGTGAAAAGAAATAGTCTTTGATAAAATTCTGCCTCTAAATTCACCTTGAATTAGATTCTTTGAGGATAAGGTCAGTATTCCTCATAAGGGATTTTCTGTGATGTTTCTGCTTTACAAAAAGATGTAATACCTCTCTGAGGAATTTCCTGCCGTTTTTCTCTATTAGCCACGACGGCTCTCCTGTTACATTGCACTTTGAGTCTTTCCAGGAGTCAAAAACAAGGTTTCAGGTTCCTCAGGAATTAACGTAAACAGAACGGATTTTAAAAGTGAATTGTGGTAAATTAACGCTAACCCACCACCTCTCTGTAGTCGCTCTCCAGCGCGATAGGAGCAGTCACTTATTGGCCAAACATGGTGTCAGGATTTAATTTAAAAGCTTGGTTCAAGTTCGGGAATGTGCTCCAGGGTGCTGAATATTTCCATGTGCTGAACACCAACTGCTGTTAGTATCAACAAACAATTTTTCTTTGAAATGTATCTTTTAGTCTTGTTAACAAATCAAATTCTTTTATATCAAAATAATAGATTTAATAAGTAATGAGTTCTTTGAATGAACTGCTCAACAATAACTGTTTTATGGGGGTTTTTTTGATACAGAACTATGCCTGTGTACATCCACTTGTTTTTCTACTCATTCCAAGTTCCAGCCTCTGATGCTTCGGGAGTTTTTATGTCTATTTTGCTGTTAAAATCATAGAATAATGCAGGTTGGAGGGAATCTGGAGGTCATCTACTCCAGCCTCCTGTTCCAAGCAGGTCTGGTTAGGTCAGGTTCCTCGGGGACTCTTCCATTTGAGCCTTGAGCATCTCCAAGGACTCCACAACATCTACAGACAACTTGTTGCAGTATTTTACCAGCCACTGTAAAAAAAAAAAAAGTAGTATCCAGGACAAATGTTAAAATATTAATAATTCTAGCAGCAGTATAATTACTCCAGCCTTGGAGAAGATGCATAGCCACTCACAATAGCGTTCTCATGTTTAGTGTAAAACAAAGTAAATTAATATTAGAGTTAACACATCCAGTAATTGTTTCTGGTAGATACTTATAGTTGTTTTCCAAAAGGCTGGCAAAGGATGTGTTTGGGGGCACTTTGGATCAGTTTGTTTTCCAGCAGAACAATCTGTAGCAATACCTTTTAGCTTATTTTGTTGCTGTTCGCATTGAGGCATACTTGTGGATGTAAATAATTCTGTACTACATGGCCAAACATAGGCAGCTCCAAAATTCTGTATTCTCTGCTTAAATAACTTTGAATCATTACATATTGGAACTCAAAATAAATAAGATATAAGTAGATAGTGGTAACGTAAAACTGCAAGATTATTGTGTATGATATGGAATTAATAGTTTTCGAAGTGATTTAGGCTCTTAGGAAGCTAAACCTCAATTTAAGACTTAATTATTTCAACAATTATGAAAATCTTGCCCTTACACATTTTCCCAAAAAACAAAGCAAGAAATTTCTTTCTTCTTGGCACCAATTTATTTTTTTTTATTTTGTTCTAAAAAAGATTAAACAGTTTAGCTGCATTTACTAGGTTTTCTGAGATTTTTATTTGCAATAGCAAACTGAAGGCTGAGCAAATACCCAGGAATTCAGCAGCCCATATGTATGAATATGAACAATGAGAAATGAGAAGTTTTCTCATAGCTCTGCCAAATGTTGGACTTCAACTGGATCCGTTACATAAGATTGTTGTTTCTATTGAAGATGTGTGATTCATCAAGCATGGTTTGGAGCTCTGAAATATAGACTCATAGAATCTTTTTGTTTGGTAAAGACCTTTAAAATCATCAAATCCAACATGTGCTAATCACAAACTTTAATAGGTGTTATCTGGCCTTCAGATCTTTATTAAAAAGAGGTATTTCTTGCAGGCTTTCAGCAGCTTGACCATAATGGAAGAGGCAGCTTTAGCTTTTTAAGTTGAACATTAACTTGTGTGTCATACACAACATAACCACTGTTCTACTGTTATCTGCATCTACTGAGATAAAACAGTAAATAACCAGAGGCTAAACGTGCTGAGGAGGATAAAACAGTGAACCAGAGGGCAGGAGAAGGTACACTGACCTTTAGGGCCATCTCTTAAAAGAGTTTTGTGTGTTTCCAGAGTCTGTAGGAGCTGTGTAGAGGTAGTAGCTTCTCAAACCATTAAATGACAAGAATTCATCTTTCAATGGTAATAATAATACAAGCTTAAAAAAAAAAAAGCTTAAAAAT
The DNA here is from genome assembly GCA_013398225.1 of Steatornis caripensis. NCBI lineage: Eukaryota > Metazoa > Chordata > Aves > Caprimulgiformes > Steatornithidae > Steatornis > Steatornis caripensis. The sequence continues at coordinate 516,241 of VZSC01012841.1, read as the reverse complement.
TTCCTAGTTTGCAATGCTGAAATACAAAAGCTACAAATTGTGATGCTGGCTGTTCTAAGCAGATGCTGCTTTGGGAGCTTTCACCATGAGCCTGGTACATCTGCTAACAAAGGTCTCCTTGCTCTCCCAAGGTCCGAGACAGCATTTCCTCAGTGCTAGTGTCTCAGGCTGAAATGCTGGGAGGAAAAAAAGGCAATAAAACCCCCTAGTATGTGCCTGTATCTTTAGATGACTACTCTGGTTTTGTTTTGGTTTTGTTTGTCATGGTCTGAGTCCTTATCCTTTAAAATGCTTTTAGGCACTTTTGACTATATCAGCTAAGAAATACTTGATAGACTGAGAAAGAGATCATTTTATGAATAATCCTTTTTTTTTTTTCTGGAAGAAATAAAATAGCAAATTTGATTCCTTTACCGATCCTTGTCTTTGGGTGGATCTTGTTCTGTACATGGATCAATAAAAATGTGTCTTGAACAATGAGAGCATAGATACAGGGGGCAGAGAAATTAGCCGTTCATCAAGAAGAACATGAAAGGAGGACTTTCGTGAAGAAGTTACAAATATTAACGTATTGTCTTGCACTCTCATGACACTAAAAGTTCCATTAGCGATAAATGTTTTGCATTTTAAATATCTACAATTTTAGTAGCTGCATTTTATATTTTATATAATTTTATATAATAAAATTATATATATATTTTATATAATAAAATTAATGTACGTTCAGAAGTTTTGTACACATGCTTGTCTCAAAAGCAGCATTGTTATATCCTGCTCCATCCATCCTTTCTGAGCATGGAATAACAATTTAATTTTAACCCTGAAGTGTTAAGTTTTAATTTTTTTCCCTTTGTTCAGTCTCCTACTTAGTCATACATAAATCAAAGGAATATGAAAGAACTAGTAAAAATGACTGTATCCTTCTAGAGCTGTAATTTGGCTCCATGAATTATTAATTATCAGACCAGTATAGCAACAGTTTTTTTCAGAAGTCAGTATAAATGTAAAAGGCTCACCTTATCAGCTAGAATCTAAGCAGTGGCAGTAATGTAATTCCTACCATTTAGCACTTTGCGGTACGTTGAAAAGGAATAGCATATAGACCGTTTAAACTTTCTGAAATATAACACAAAGTAAGGACGGGCTTTCCCCCCCCCCCCCCCCCCCCC
>VZSC01012841.1:482071-500836 GCA_013398225.1 Steatornis caripensis | reverse complement strand
CCCTTCCAACCCCTACCATTCTATGATTCTATGAAAACAAACAACTCTCTGGCTCTTCACGCAGAACTTAGATACGTAATTTGGGGAAGTAACCTTTACCTCTCTGCTTGCTTGAGTGAACAGTTTGGCCTACCAGATGTCATCTTCTGCTTAGGACTGTCCTAGTTGACATAAAATGTGAAATGTAGAGGTGTTACATTGCTAAATTCATACTAAGACTCACGGATCTGTAGAGTTTGTGCCCTGAAGCACTGAGTGCTCAGAGCAGACAGATGGGGACCCACTTAATAAACTACACAGTTGCATCCTCCCTGAAGAGCTGTTTCCTTCTATGTAGGGCACAGTTTGCTGCACGTATCCTGTAAGACATACAAAGTGAAACCGGAGTGGGATGATGGAGATACAGAAGATATTTTGGGAAACCCATAATCAACAAATAATTTTCAGGGTTCTCACAGAGAAGAAATCTGTTGTGGTCTAAAAATGCCACACTTTAGAAGTCCTGTTTCATTAAACATCCATTTCTGCATGACCTGTTTCAGGGAAAGTACCTAAAATACATATAGATACCGTGGAATATATCATGGTAGCTTAAATTCCTTATTGTATTGTAGTAGTAGAAAAGAATAACCCATAAATATATTTTTTCTAAACAAACTTAGTGCGAGCTTCATAACTGAAAGGAACTACATGTCCGCAGAAGGAGGAAAAATGCTTAATATGTTGATTTTAATAAAAACTGTCCAATGTTTAGTTTAACCAAGCACTCAGGTCAAGTCGGCAACTAAATAAATTGATCTGCAGTCTCTGCATTTGTGGTGGCCGTAGTAAGAAGAAACAAATCTATAGGTCATTGCAGCAAGAATAAAGCTAATACTATTAGCCTAGGAGTCGCTCTTAAATGGTGTTTGCATAATGATCTTGTAAGGTGCTGAGTTTTCACAGTTTAATTCTGTATTTGAAGGTAGAAACCCTAGAATATAGGTGACTTAACTTTGAAAATTTGTGGAAGACAGGGAATATCAAAGTAGAACAATCAGATGATAATCCTTGTTACCTAATCTTGTACTGGCAGCGTCTAGTGTGTTGTTAGTCTGATAGGATCAGAGTTATCATTACCAGTAATTTGATAAATTTGTCATTTTCCTTTGAAGAAGTTATTTTAGGCTTTTTTGTGAGTTAACCTGCTCTCTTGAGAGTAAACCAGCAGACAGTTTATTCAGTGAAAATTCCTGACAATTTTTAAGTGATAATAAATATTTCTAAGAGCCTTCTGGCTATAAAACTTGACAATTTGCCCACAGATATTCTCCTTTTTTAAATGTTGCATAACAGTGGCAGTTTGAAATCTGATATCCAGCACATTGTTTTTTTTCCAGAGAGCTCTTCAAAAAAGTTCTTCGAAAGTTAAGTTCAGGTCTTCCTTAGTTTTGAAATATTTTTCAGTATATTCTAGTTGGTGCACAGTCTTCCACTGCTAATGGAAAAAGCAGAAGAAAGGTACCCAGGGCTTGGTCATGCCAGAAGCCGCTTGAGTGTAGACCTTCCCAATGGGGCTGGAGCCACCTTCTCATGTCACGCTGTGGAAATGCAGTTCCTGCTGCAGAAATGTGTAGAAATCATGTCCTGCTTCAAAGAACTTGCCTTTGAGTTCTGCCTGGGGACTCATAGCAGCAGTTTCTTTTCCTCATATTGCTTTGGTTCGTGGTAAGAAATACTTACTGAATGCCTTCAGCATTGCCTCAAACAAGCCTATAATTCTTTTCCAGTAGCCTATAGGTGATTATCCACACATCTGATACCTGACAACGATCAACCCAATTTTGAACTTTTCAGTTACGACATAAAAACTCTTTTTGTGCTTCTTACGGCATTTTCCAAGGCTGTAAGTGGGGTTGGCAGGGAGGCAGCAGACCTGTCTTGCCGGGAGAGCTCATGGTCCAGGGCTGCATCAGGCAGAGCTGCTCACTGCTGCAACCTCCCCAGCCAATTCCCAGCCTTTGGGGACCATGTTCCGCTTAGAGCGGCTCCACTCCGCCAATTATTCACTAGAGAGGGCATGACTGATGCTGTGGAGCAAAGGTGCAAGCTCCCAGCAGGGATGTGAGGGATTTGGTCTCATGTTTGAACCAGGCAGACTGGGAGCCGTAGCTGTGCTGTTTGTTCGAGTACTCTCATTGCAGGTATATTTGCTGGCATGAGAATGAGCTGCTCTTCTCCTCGGAGGGGGAAGTTGTTAAAAGACGATTTTTATGATCTACATAGAATCATTTTGGTAAAACAGAATTTTACCCCCAGGATGTTTAGTAGTAAGAAATCCACTTTAACCTGTTTGTATTCAAAATCATACAGTGCTATGTCCAGTAATGGCTTAAAAAGTGCCTCTTTTAATTAAAATTTAAGTGAACTAAGCTGGGAAGGAGGGATGGGGTCTTGAATTACATTTGAAAGAGAAACAGATAACCAGTAAGGCAGGGAGCTCATGGATAGGTTATCAGTCCACGAGTTGATCTGACCGTGGCAGCTCCTCAGGAGTTGTTGGCCGGAGGGTGAGGACCAATATCGTTGGTGCTGTGCATGGAGCAAACTCTGTGGCTGGTGTGTCTGGTGTAGCCAGCAAGGTTTTGAAAGCAGGGTCCCACCCTGCAGACAGAGGATGGTACTTGCTCAAGGATGTTAGATTTCTTACTGTTGTTTTCCTTATTTTCTTATATTCCTTATTTCCTTTATTCCTCTCCGACCGCTCAATGTGAAGTTCTGTTTCATGTCTCGATGTATTTCTGCGTCTCTTGAAATAAGTGCAGCCTGCCTCTCCAAGTGAGGCCATGCCTGCAACTTCCCCACGCTCTTGTCCCTGCGTTTCTTTACAAATGATAGCTACCCCTTCAGTGGTCACTTTCGTTGTCTGTCATTGTGGTATTTGCAAATTAAAATGATCTTTTAGAATAATTATTTAACAGGGAATTTCCAAGGAACTGATTAAAGTAGAATCTCACCAACTGGACAGCCGGGGGAAGATGGATGGGGTTTTGTCTTCTGCATTGGTAGAGCTGATTAGCGTTTTTGTCATCATTTGAAGATCCCCGGGGCTCAGATTGACAGGGCTCGGTTGTTTTGTATTCTGCTCCTCTGCACTTCCACGTTCTTCCAATGGTTATAGTGAGAGAGAGAGGAGAATATTAAACATCAATAAATGAGTCAGGTCACATATGGAGTGTTCAACACATGGCGATCTCTTTTACAGTAAGCCCTGTTATTATATAAAATAAAAGTATATATTCTGTCCAGCTTTCCCCACAAGGTTGAAAGGAAGACAAAGATCAATCCTTGGTAAAGATAGCCTATGGCAGTGGGTAGATGGGACTGTTGAGTCAAGTGAGAAGGCAATAAAGCACACAAAAATATTAAAATATTTTGATTCTTAGAGGCTTCTACTTATAATCTTCAATTTCTGTAGCCTGAGGCTCCCAGTTCATCTGCAGACCAAAGAGGTCTCAGACCTTGCATGTACTTTTTAATGCCACGTATTTGTTTGCAGAAAACAGGTGAATGGGAATGAGCCTGCGGAGAGGGAGAACCTCTCCTTTCTGTGCCAGGCATCGGGGGGAAAGGGCTTGTAGGAAAAGCCTCTAGCAGCAAGTAAATGAAATTATCGATTAAGTATGTAATAAAGCTAACTCAAATATTTAATGATATTTGATTCATGAGGATTGTATTCACATTTCACTTCTAAAATTTTGGTCAGCTGTTGTAATCTGGGATTTGCAGAACCTGCTCATCTGGCACTGAACAGCACATACAGCAAGTCCTTTAAATAAGAGAAGCTGCTGTGTTTTCTTTGTCTTTGTGTGAATTTCAGGAGTCTGGGGGAGAGCTAAGGAGCAAATTGCCAAAATGATGAGGGAGCAGATGGGTCATATATTAAATGTTTCATTTCTTACCTGACTAATAGAGGGCCGAGAAGTAGTCCTGAAATGCAAATAACGCTGACGATGTGGCAGATGAAGCACAGCATGTCTTCCCAGAAACATGGGTTTTACAGAGTGAGTCAGCCCGAGCCCTTTTCTAGCAGACTATAGTGTCTATCTCTTAATTTCGAGCTCCTGTTGACAGTGAGTCAGTGTGGCTTGTGGAAGAGTTCGAAGAAAAAAGGAGCAGCAATGCATTGGTCAGAGGTTACCATGTGGGACCCCAGCTCCTGGGTCTTGGTCCTTCTTGCAAGAGTGTGTGGTTTGACCCTAAAAAGGGTCAATCCCTGTCCTTTGAGGAGCAGGTCTGGTATTGCTTTGGGTGCTGAAAAATGTCCTTTGGTCCAAGCACCAATTTGGACTCAATGTTGGGCTCAACTCGTGTAAGAGTGTCGGTGGAGAGAAGAAAGATGATTGCTTGGAAATAGATCTTGCTCTATTTTCCTACTATCTGGGGAGTGACATAACTGTTCACCAATTTAGAGCTCAGGTAGAGACACACAGATCTTGAAACGGCTGAAGGTCTTTTTCCTACATTCTTTTAAAGAAGCTTTACATTTGGTAAAGGGAAAACAACCCATATCTGGAGTGCTCAAAATACTATTTGTGCTTTATTTCATCTTTTCCAAGGAGAAAATATCACAGACATTCTACCAGATATGAAGTTGGAAATTTATTTAATAAGAGTAAATAAAATCACTGGGTCATAGTTATGGTCACAGAGCATTAGCTTGAGTGCCCACATGGGCACCAGGGAGTTGATGGTGGGTTCCAGGATGTAACTCATTCTGTAGCTTTATCAAATAGATATTTCAATCAGTTTGCCTTTAAGAGCTCTTCTTCTAGAAGTACTTTAGAATTTGGTTTTCAAGTTAGATTACAATAGTTTTATTCTATGAGGAGTACTAGACAGACAAGTTTGGGGTAATGCCATGATCTTTCATGCTCTGGTTTTGTCTCTGATAATGAACAAACAGGGAATATCATAACTCTCATGTACTGTTGTGTGGCTTGAGGTACGACTTTTTGGGTGGCTGGAGAGAGAAGAGGGAGGTGGTGGATGTGTCGCCCCACTCCCTCCTGGCCTTGGAGAATCACGGCGGTCTTGGTGCTGCAGGATGTCCCACCACCCCCACATACTCTCCCATGAGGAGTGTGGCCTGTGGCAAGACCAATCTATGGATTTATTTGTGCATTTTTGCTTCCTTCCAAGGTCTTCACCAACCAAGGTTCAACACTGGTCACTTTTGTAATGTAGATTTACATTGTAACAGCCAGTAAAATAGGTTTGAGCAATGAAAGATCTGTACATCAGTTTGAAATGTCTGCCAAGCACTTTGAGGTCATTCTGGGTGAAAGACATTACCTGTCGTGATTTTAAGGCATCCTTCCATTATTTGTCAGTTTGCTGAAGGATGGTAATAATGTGTTTGTCTGAAAATACCTGCTGTTCCCAGCCAGGCTGTTTGTGAAGTTTAGAGAGTCACGGGAGTCCATAGCAGCGCAGCTTAACACACACAGGCAGGTTTTGGATGCCCTCTCAGGCACCCAGATGTTTAGGGCTGCGTCTCTGAAGGTCACAACATAAACATGCAGGGTTTGTTTTCCGTTTGGGTTTTTTAGTTTTGTTTTTTTGGTGTTTTTTTTTTTTAAATCCTGAAGTGATTCTAAGGTAAACCTTAGCTAAGCTGAAAGGAGAGTCACAAGTTCAGGCACCACCTGAAATACAGGTTTTATTTAAACATTTTCTTCCAGTGAGCTACTGAAGCAATTTATTTGCCTAAGCTATAAAATAGTTTGTAGTGAAAATGTAAATAACAAATGGCCAATCCCTGCTGGTACAGTACAAAGAAAAAATTAATTTGGGGACCTCTCCACTCGCTCTAGTTGATTTACGGGCTCCTTTCTAGCTACCGGTGGCCCATCCTGAAGACAGGAGGAAATGATGCAAGGAACAGTATAATTTGTAATGGGAGCCTGTGGTTTCTGTCAGCCTCGGCGTTCCCTGGCTCCTGCTGACCATCCGTCCTCTGCTTGCCTCTGCCGTTGGCAGCCCTGGCTGCCCCTTCCCTGCCTGCCCCTGTGCTGCAATTCAGGGTCTCAGTTGCCAAATGGCTGAGGTTTGTGAAGTGGCAAAGAAAAATGACTAGGATTTGGGGAGGCAAGAACCGAAGGTGAACTATCATGTTAGAAGTTCCCTGTGCAATGCAGAGTGCGTAAGTGGTGCTGCTTGTACTTAAAAATGAAACAGTGCATCAAGGAGTTTGCTTCAAGTGAAATAACAAATCAAAGCAAATAAAAAAATTGAACTTTCTCGTGGCCAGTTGTCAAAAAATTTTCAACAAACAAAGCAATTCTAACGCTGTCTAAATGAAGTTCATAGCATCTTTTCTAAGAACTGATGTTTAAAAACAAGTAATTTCTCACTGACAGCAAAAAAATTGCTAATGTAACATGCCTAGTGGTGAAGTGACTGCTTGAAGGAAATAACATTGGCAGAATTTTTCTCTTTAAGTGGAGGTCTTTGTGCTGTAAAAGCTGTTTTGTGGTTAACTAATTTGCTTTAAACTGAAGGGAAAAGCAAAGCAGAGAATGTATTCTCCCTAGTGAGCTGATGTTTCTGATTGTTTGTGAGCTCCTGCATATTGTCGCTTTTGAAAAGCAAAATAGTAATATATGCAAGAGAATGTAGATCATCTGGGCGTGTAAACTGAATTTTGTATGTAACCTAAGAATAGTTATAAACCAATGCAGAAAGCGGCATGTTTGCTAGAACTGAATGAACTATTCCAGAAAAAAACCACGCTGTTCTCTAGCTCTTTCTCTTCCTTGCTCTTCACTCATCCCTGAGGGTGATATTTACCCTCAATGCTGCAACTGCATGAACTGAGGTTCTCATGGTGAATAAATGTGAGGGAGGCTTTTTTAATTTCCCCAGATGCCAGCCGAGATTAGAACTGGAAATAAGTGAACAACATGAGAAAAACTCTCACAGTGTTTATCCCAGCTAAAAGCATTGTTCGTTCTCCATCCCTTTGCCAGAACCCAGTAAATAGCTGTCCCAGTACGTGATCCCCATAGCTGCCCCATTCATCCTTAGTCTCTTTGAACAGATAGTGTCTGACACTCAACTGTGTCCAGGAATGTGAACGTGCTTAAAAAATGGGTGGGAATTAGTTATCCTTGGAATGCAGTGTCTGTACAGGTAACATCACTGTGGGTCATGCTGCCAGAGCTGGATTGGGTGATGAAAAGCAGAGCACTCCTGTCCCTCTGATTTCTCAACATGCTTTTGAAGTCCCTTACTTTTATCACATGGCCACAGCAGCCACCTTGATCTTTTTCCTGAAATGCTGGTGAATGGTCTTTGACAGTGAAAAACTATATTTAAGATCTGGTGGCCTTGCTAGGGACTTAACCCCTGTATTGTGTCTTTCCAATAAATATTCAGGAGGTAAAGACTGGAACTGCACGTACCAAACCGACACATGTCATACAGAATTTGTGAGGATTGTTTGCTGTGACCAGCACTGTAGTACCATCAGCATATTGTATTGCTACACCTGAGAGAACTTAGCCATGTTACTCTGAGTTCTGCTTGAGAGGTAGTAAGAAATTCACTTGGAGAAGATTTAATTTCAGTAATGACCGCTGAATAATTTATTCACCTAATTTACAAATATTTTTATGGAAAACATTTGAGGCTTTAATTATGCACTCAGTAAACAATTTGTGCGTATCGATGATTAGAAGTTTAATGAAAATCCATGTGTTTCTGAATGTTTTGTTCACATTTTTGTTCACATTTGGTTTTGTTCACATTTGGCACCTGCAGAGCTGGCTGCATTACAGCCATTAGGAAAGCAAAGTGGGGACCCCATGCCCAATCCCCATTGCCTGGCCCCCTGCCTTGCTCTGCATGGGGAGCCTGGAGGTGGATGCTTCATCTTGTGCAACCATTTCCTTTTTCCCCCCTCTCCTTTTCAGACTGTTGTATTTTTAGGAGTAGCATTTTAATTATACTTTGATTCTTAAAATGTACCTCTATGCCAGATTATGCCCCTTATGTTCAGTTTTATTTAAAACACTGTTGGCATGCTGTAGATTTGTGCGTTGCATAATCTTAGGAGTGGCATTTTGATGATATTTTGATTTTAAAAACGCACTTCCACATGATAACAGTCAGGAGACTTCTAAATGCAGCTTAACTATAGATTGTTATGGCTGGTGCAGTCTCAATCCTGATCAGTAATGAGAGAAAAAAAAAAAAGGGTTGTAGAAGGGCTTAGAACTAATGCAGATGATCCTGCTTGAGATCGTCTGCTCTCTGGTTTTCCAACAGTTTTCAGTCTTTCCAGAGAAATCTAAGTGAAGTTTCAGTGAAGTAAATCCCCCATCTTCAAGATACTACTCCAAAATTATCTTTGCAATTTGTTCTGTCCTTTACCATATACCTTAGTAGGCGGAGACGTTATTTAAATGCACAGTAATCTCTACCATTCAACACAGGACAATAAAATCCCTTTGTTTGAATCTGCAGAGAACACATATGAGATAGAAATAAAATCCAAATATAACGGCACAGATGTAGCATCCCAGGCAAAATCTAAGTCTTTAGCATGCTATGGAATGAATTTCTTCACCCAAGTAGTAGAGAACTCTTCCAACTGTCTGCCAAAATGTCTTTGGTTTTCACTGCCCCTTCATTAGATGGACTTCATTTTCCAGCCAAGGGGTCAATGCCGTACTCTGGGACACGTCAGCAGCCTCTCTGGCCTTTATTTTTGTAAGAAGTTGCTATTTCACATCGCCAGGCACGATTGTTTAGTTGATACTGATTTTCCAGCAATGGCTGTTGTCCCTGGCTGTGATGTACTTGCCCCAGGAGAGGTCTCAGGGGCAGCTCATGCCTCTCCTCCCAGGTGCAGAGCCTTGGCTGCCAGTGTAAGAGCAGCTCTGTGCTAGCTCTCCTGTTAGCTTTTTAAAATTTTCTGCCTTTATTCCTTGTTCCTTTCTGTAGCATCCACTTCCTATTTTTTCTTGCCTTCCATGCAAGAGAAGAGTTGGATTTGAGATGAGTCATGCCCATGTTGTCTTACATTGATTCTAGATTTGCATTTAGATATCTAATAAGGTACCTGTAGGTTGTCTTGGTTTCTTGCCCTTTTATATGCTGATAATAGGAGTTATATTATGTAGAAAGGGAGAAAATAAGCAATTAAGAAAAACAATTAATTCCTGTCTCAATACTGTGTATTAAGAGAACAGTTCAGGGTAACAAATGTACATGAATTTGAAATTTTGATTGAATAATAACATTTATAGCAACGATAAAGAAAAATATGGGACTAAAGCGACCTTCAATCCAGGTATATTATTACTGTATAGGTACTGTTTGACTTCAATCTTTATTAATGCAGATAATGGCTTACATGGGCCTTATGGCTGCATTACTAGTGCTCTAAAATTTAATTAGATTTTTAGAGCAGCCGTTCATGTCTTCTCTAGGATTATATAATTCAGTGGCAATGCCAGAAAACTTCATCCATTTCATTAGACTCTGAAAAGAAACTGAAACGAGGTGTTCTGTCTGCAATACTATCTTGAATTCCTGAGCCTTTCTCATAAAATAAATAAATAAGTGCAATCACAACTGCTTGTTATCCCTGCAATGCAGGTTGTAGATAACACACTAAAGCATGGAAAGAAAAATGCTTTTTTGGAAATTTTTTAAAAAGCTTTTTAGGATTAGGATTTTTGTTTCTCCTTTTGTTAGACCAGGGACTCGGAGTCAGTCATAATCACTTGAAAGAAGCCCATTTCTCTAAGGTAAATAGAAGGCAGGAATACCTATGTCCCCACCTCCCCTCACCGGCTGGATGATCATTTGCTGTTTGCCTGGTGTATGTGCGTGTCACTGCAGGAATGTAGAAGGTAGTGGTTTATTTTCATTACAAAAGAAAGAAGTAGTGATGGGTTTTTATTGTCTTGACTGTTAAAAATATAAGTAGAAATGCATCAGGTTCTGTATTTTTTAATTAATTCCATGAGAACTTTCTGTGGTGGTACTAGAAAAAAAGTATTAGAGTTGATCCAATTTCAGGCAATGAAACAAATCTCAGTCAAAAAGTTTATAGATAATATCTGAGACTAATTTAGTTCAGATTAAGCAAGGGCAAACAATAGAGATGTAAAGCTTGTGCCAGGGTTGTCTGCTCTGTACCTGGTGTGGACGAGAGGCTAACCAGAATAAGCTGCAAACGGAAATTTGGCACGCTGGATGCATTTTTCCAAGCTATCTGTGTAAAATACGCATTTTTTTAAATGACGAGTTTATAGGCTGACATGTATAGCTTTCATTGTGCGAAGGACCCATGAAGAAATGCACACTTTGGTGTTGTTCAAACTGGAATTGGTTTGTGTCTTTGGTTATGCTCACTGGCGCTGACTGTGTTTCCTCCTCACTAAGATAATAGTATCATAATTTTATGCATGGAAAAGGTACAGGAAATATTTTTAAGTCTATGAGGTATTTTGTTCTAAGTTTGGTCCTCATCTGTGTGTGTGCAGCTTCCCTTGTTTTCAGTAATTTGACTGAAATTCGTGTGTTTGCTGTCATCCAGAGCTGACTTGCTAATTCAGTCAGGTTTTGAATTATCTGTGAATGAATTTCTGAAGTCTCCCCTATATAAATACATAATAGCTTTTGGCCTGTAAATTATTCTTGTTTATGTTAGAAACATAAGAGATGTATGGCTAGTTTTCACCGGATGTGTGGCTCAGTCCAGTATTACTTTCTTTTAAATCTTTGATTAGACGAGTGCAGCTTTCATAACACAGTTTCTTGCTGGAAGTGTTTGAAGGATATGAGGCAAGGAAAGATGCAGAATAATTTGAAAGCATATTTAGGGGAAGAGTAGGGATGGTAACAAAATCTGATTAGCTGATGAGTAGGAAAGAGGTACCTTATCCAGAGTCAGCTTCAGCTGAGAGGTAAAACCCATGGTTTCTCAATGCATGCTCTGTGTTAGGAGAAGATTTGGAAAGGTTTGCTGCTGTTACCTGTTCACACGTGCCTGCTAATGAGGAAAACAAAGAAAGTGCATTTTTCTGTCGTGGTAAACTTTGAGTTTTGTTATTCATTGTGTCACAGTGATGACTGAGAGGGTGTATTAACGTTGCAGAGTAGAGATGTTAACAGATCAAAGTACCAGATGCGTTGGTTAAAGAAATTATAATGATAAATGACAGCAACCTAATTTATGAAACAATCCTCTGGTATAAAATAGTTCACTAATTTGTTATCATACAAATAACTCACCAAGAACAAAATCAATCATGTCAGAATCATCAGACGACGTAACAAATTGCTGCAAGTTTTGAGTAGCGCCTGGAGCACTGTGCAGCCACTCTCATCCCTCTGCTGAATTCTACATGGGAATCAGGTCTTGAAATTCAAGATGCAAATTCAGAGGGCAACAGTTCCATTACTTAATACCAGCGTTAACTAGCAGACAGGTGAGGAGAGTGTGTCTGGCATGTAAGAACTTCTCTCTAAGCTTTGAAGGACAATGCTATTGGCATGCTTGCTGAAGGGTTTCCATATAGCAAGGTGCCGGTAGATTACGGCAGGCTGGTCAGGGCGGGCCTGGTGCTCGAGAGGAACTTGGGGACCTGAGAACCCCTGGGATAGCTGAGACACCCGTGTGCGGCTGCTTCATCTGCCTTTCTATGTCACAGGCTCTGAGAAATTAAAATAAGAAAAGTTAGATGTTTAACCATTAGAAACTTTCTTCTTAGAGAAATACTACTTTTAAAGAATTAACAAAACCTGTCGTGCTTATCTTTGGTCAGAATCTGTTACTGCTGTAATCTTGTAAAGCATTTACAAATAGAAAGGCAGATAGTTTCAAGTGTGTTTTATAGATTTTGAAGAACAGCGTGTGCATCACTAAATACGAGCTGCATTACGTCTGTTGGCAATTGCAGTGACAGAAGCAAAACTTGTTGATAGATGGCATGGAAGCGAGAGACCACGATACGATGAAGGATCTGCAGCAGACCATTTGGCAGGTGGGTTCACATCCTCTCTGCTGAAGGAACACATCTTGCATTTCATTGTGCAGAGTGGCTGGAGCTGGACTGGTGGTTCGGGAAATGACACGAGAGCTATTAATTAGCCAGGAAGAATCAGCATCCAGTGACAACCATTATTCATTCAGCGTTATTGATTTAACTTAAGGCCACGGTAACTTGCTTCGTGAGTAGTTCTGGCATCGTTCCGTGTGAAGGCTGACTTTGCCAAGGAATTTTTTTTATTAAAAAAAACTTGCATCAACCAGACGAAATATGCAAAGCATTGTCGGAGATATGAAACAGAAGTCCTGCATTTATTTTGAGATGAATACAGCAGCACGGGAGCTGGCACCGGCACTCGCTTAGGGATCAACAGTTTCAGCAAAAGTTATAATTAAAACAGATCTCCAGCGCTTGAAAAATTGTGAATCTGTCTGATACTTCTGTCTTTAGGTGCTTATAAGCTTTGTTTTATGTGTACCATCCTCATCTAAGTCTGGAAAGCTTTGGTGTAAACGGATTATCGGCGTTGCTTCAGAGTAAGCCCCATCCATAGAAGTGATCTGCCACTTCTGGAAAGCTTTGCTCGCACCGGAGGGACTCTCTCCTGTTTCGAATATAAATAAAAATAATTTTAAAATCAAAGAAATCTACTCTGTAGTTAATAGAATTTTTAAAAACATGGTTAATCCTAAAAAGCTTCTCTATTTGATATTTAATAGAGTTGAGTTAATAATTCATAATTTAATGTATCTGATTAATTTTGCCTCTTTTTCTCGGAATGTCTTCGAAGCACATACCAATTATCTCAAATGTACTTATTCAAAATGACTCGGTGACCTCTCTTTCTACATCACTTACTCTTGATTCAATTTTTCATAGCGGTGCATAGTTTCTATTGGTTATCGTTCATTATTTCTCTTTGCTAATTGAGTAATCACAAATCCAGTTTAAAAAAAAAGTCAACGCTGTGGCAGGAACGCGTGCTGAAAATGCATTTAGAATTCCTTTCTGCAAAGTTTAGTTTTAAAATGCATTTTCAGTGACCTGAAAATGCATAGACATAGATTGCACATGGTGCATAGAAAATAAACTCATAAGGGAAGATACTGGAGGTGAATTGATTTTAATACTCTGAAGAATATTCATAGCAAATGTTAAATATCACTTCCCTCGAGATGTACATTACTGAATCAACAACAAAGGTGATGTTTATACCTGTCCCAGAGATTCATGGAAGAAAATGAAGAATGCTGATTCTCTTCTGAACAAGTCATGGTCCAGCTGACGCTGGCTGTGCTGAGCACACAGGCGCTGGGCTGCACGGGGAGGGAGCTGGGCTCAGGTACCCATTCTCGCTAAGCGAAAAGCTTTCCCCAGAGTGTGAGCGGGCCCTGGCTCTTGTGCTTCGTATCACCATGTCAACAGCCCAGAGAGGTGATGGAGGCAGCTCCAGCCTGTTCAGCGTTTCAGAGAGTCCCTTGCTGGCCTTGGAGTCTGGGATTTGATGGACTTTAGCATGAGTGCTGATGTCTGTTCAAATTTGAAGCAAAAATCTGCCTTCAGTGGATGCAAAGTAAGCAACAGCCTGGCTCAGGAAGGATTCCCAGTTATTTCATTCCTCCAAACAGTTTTATTTTTCCTCTGTTAGGGTCTACAAGTGTTCAGATTTGTAGATGATTGTGCCCTAGGCGTCTTCAACGCTCCTAGAACTAAATGATGTGGTTTATAGCACGCTGCCACTGGTTCTGTTTTTCTTATTTCCATTTATTTGGATAATTTCTTCCTTAAATCAACTTTTACACTTTTTTTACCTTTCTCTAGAATTTCCATGCCAAGGCTATGTCTGTCATTCACTCCTTTTCTCCCTGATGCCCCCTCTGCCAGGTTTGGGGACAGCCCTTTGCCATTGCTGCAGCCTTGAAGGAGCATTCAGACGTGATGAGCCTTGTAGAACTCAAGTGCACCTCTGACCCACAAGTCCCTCTATGTTTTTTCAGGGAACGTTTATGGCGTTTAACTGCACTTGTTCTGGAACCCGAGCCCAATTCAAGGACCGCTCAAACGCTTAAATGCCTTGCTTAGTCTTCTCTCAGCTCCCTAACTGGACTGAAAACCTGCAAGGAATTAGGTTATCAAGAGCATTCAATTCCACGGGGGAATTTAACCTTCCTCCTGGGCGTGGTGGGGATGAGGGACTGTGCAGACGCTGCAAGGCTCAAGGGGTTCACCGCGGGAGCAGAGCAGGCTGTTGTGTTTTCTTGGTTCAAGGTCAGAGGCAAATGAGTTACTTTAAAGTGTAGGATAAGCTGCCTTGTTCAGGAGCTGTGAACGTCAGGGTAGGGGTCCCTGAACACCTTTCCTTACTGCCTTGGAAACGTGGTACATCCAGCCAAGGAGGACCCCACGTTCTTTTAAGAAAAACAAGTGATGAAATCACAGTCATAGGAATTAATAGTGCGTTTTTATCCAAGCAATAATCTAACCATACAAATTGCATAAAGATAATGAACCTACACTATCAGATGCGCTGAAATGTGCAATACCCTTAATATCAAGAATTTGATTTACATAATATATTGCTAAGTGCATATGTTTATTAAAATAAAAGTTCAGGAGAAGGACAGTGGAATTACACCAGGGCTGAGCTGGCCAACAGTCTAACGGTGCATGCGTCTCATTATAGGGAGATTTTTCCTTTTATTTCAGTGTGTTATTTATTTTACAATTTAAAAAAATATTAAAAAAACCCTTAACAGTCAAATAGATGCATTTAATGTGATGGTTTCATTAAAACTAAGGCTTTTATTTGGCTGTTATCTTTCTTCCCCTCTTACTAGCAGTCTGTGGTGGTCATTTGTGGTGGCTATGCTAGCACACCGATGCAGTTTGTTAATGAATTTTCCACAAATTAATTTTCTCCACTAAAATAGCATCAATAAACACGAGCAATTATTTTGTGTGGACTAGGAATAAAAGAAAGCATAATAACTTTCTTGACTTTATTTTGTGGAATTAAAAGTACTTCTCTTTTCACCTTTGTTTCATTAGAGGCTCTACTAAATGATTGCAAATAAAGTAATGGGGAATAGCATGAATTGCTAGATACAACTAATAATGCCTCGTCTTAGGCTATTGACTTATCCTAATGCATTTCTAGATGTCACTGAATTATTGCATTAGATCTATTGATAGCTTTAGGTGGCTTTTTTTCTGGTTATTCATCGTCACATTTAAATAACCTTTTTCTAAAAATTGCCTTTTTTCCAGCTGAAGCAACTAAAAGGTATCAGCATCAAATCTGATAAATGGATACCCCATGGTTAAGAAAATTACATAGGCTTAATACCTAAGGCNTTTAGGTGGCTTTTTTTCTGGTTATTCATCGTCACATTTAAATAACCTTTTTCTAAAAATTGCCTTTTTTCCAGCTGAAGCAACTAAAAGGTATCAGCATCAAATCTGATAAATGGATACCCCATGGTTAAGAAAATTACATAGGCTTAATACCTAAGGCAAGTGAGATGCAATCTCAGCAAAAGAATTTACAAGGAGCAGGATTATCATTCAGGGAAAAAGGGGTATTAACACTTTCCTTCTAACTCTAAAGGGAGGGAATAGTCTTCAGCATCATCTTATATTTATGGAGGTTTAAAAACCCATGCTGGATAACTTTTGGTGTAGACTTTAGGAATATGTTTGTCTAAATAAATTAATATAGGTCAAACTTTACTAGTCCATACAGAAATTTTAGTATTTCTTGCAGCTTTAACAGAAAACTTGGATAGTGAACGTACTCACATTTAGATGGTTTGGGATATTAATTTCAAGTGTGATTTCCGTATGTATGTGATTCCTTCTCCAAGGCACCCTCATACTGCATTTGCCACTTCATCAAGGCCATGCCATCATTTTCAAGCACAAAAATAAGAAATAATTTGTGACGCTTGCACCATGGCACTTACCTGACCTTCCAAAGTGGCTGGTTTGTGTGGTGCCTGCAGTTGCTCTGCACATGGTTGCATGCATGGTAGATCTCCTGTGCTGGGTCTAGGGAATTGGTAGAAGTAACGAAACATTTGGAAGAGGAGCCTGGGTCAGTACTTGTCTGCCTTTTTTTCCAGAAGTCCCTAGTGATTTAGGTCTGGTAACATGCGTTTCGTCTCAGGAATACAAACCGCTTACCACTCTGCTGTGTTTTGTGTCAGCGCTTGGAGCAATGGAAGTGTAAAGCTGGGCTGCATGCAAACTCTATTGTTACCTCCTGTAGAAGCAAAACTGAGGAAGGGAAATAAAGTAGTTTCCATAGGCTTTTTTTCTTATCTAAACATAAGGAAAATTGTCAAATATTCTGATCACAATATATGGAATATATTAGGAATTCTGTTCAGTAAGGGCACCTCTTTGTACATACGGTTTCCTTATGTATCTGTGGTTCGTATAGAGAGTAGACAGGGAGTCCGGATGGGATATGCACTGGCTTGTGATGGGCTGGCAGGGGGGTTCCGTTCATCATTATAGTAACTACATTTAGGATGTCCCAACAGCAATAGGTGTCACCGTGCCTCGAGTGGCCTCTCTGGGGACACGCCACCCGCCGAGGGCCCCGAGCTGTGTCCGAGAACCATGGTGCAGCCTTTCCCTGAGGGCTGCAGGGCTTCTGGCAAGGAGGTTAAAAGTTAGAAGTTAATTTTCAAAGGGCTGTTGTGAGGCTGAGCAGGAGAAACGATGCCATCTGCTGAGCCCCGGCCCCGGGCACGGCCACACCGGGACTGTCTGCCTTGGCTTTTCTTAACAGCAGATGTAATAACATTTCTTAATAGAAATGTAATAACAGATACATACAGAGTTTTGAAGACTAACCCTCAAATCAATACATGTGGATATGTAACTATGCCACCTCCTTGCTCTGCATGATTTTAAGGGATAGAAGAAACCAAATAAGGGGTCATAAACCTATTTTTGCATAAAGCCCTGCCGTAGTAATCTCACATGTAATTGGATCATCCATTGAATGGCTCTTTAAATTTTTATTTATTATTTATTTTTGGTAGTCTTTAGGAAATACGGTTCTCAAGGGGCAATGTTAGCTAAGGCACAGTAATATTAAACAGAAAATAAATTTTCTGTATTCACCTTGAGGGATTTTAGAAGTTACAAATTATAAAGCCAATAGTAACTTTCATTTAGAAGACTTTTTGACAGGAGGAAAATGAAAAATGAGGAGAAAATGTTTCCAAAGAAACTTATTCCAACTCATTTTTATAAACATGAGCAGAATAGATATTGTATACAGGCATGGCAGTCAAACACGCCGACTTGTATAAAACAAAAATAGCACATTTTCTGTGACTACTGTGTCTGAGTGCCTGGCTTTTAAATACTCAATCTTAAAGCTAATGAAGGACTTCTGAAGACAATATGCCGAAAGAAATTCTAGCAGCCCACATAGCTCCCATATGCTTTTGAACAGAAGCACAGTCTGCATCAGACATTAATAACAATGAAAGATGTTTAACTGTGGGTGATACGTGAGTATATTTTGGTCCAGTTTAGGCCAAAGCTATCGGTATAATTTGGCACTGAGTATTAATTTGGTTATTTGGAAATGCTAAAAAATTTAGCTTGCGAAAGGAAATTTTGCTTTGCCTTTTTTTTTGTATCTAAAGAAATTATTTGTAATACCCTCCCATTCCTCATTTACAGTAGAGTGGGAAAGAGGGATTTAAAGTATAGTATAGGTTTAAGAGACTAATTAAAATAAGCCTGTAAACTTTCTAATGCTCTTTGGAGGGTGGAGTGTCTGGTTTTTTGTTGCAAAGTTTTATCATTTGAAAGTGACTCAGTCCATCAGTTCAGATACTGTTATGGGCAAGGTCAAAAGCATCAAGTGTGCAGGTAGTTTGTAATTGGCTGTCTGCAGAAAACAGCAGGGAATTCAATCTATTACATGCACTTCGATGCACTAAACCAACACTCCATGAAGCCATCAGAGCATAGAAAAGGCTTGCTAATCTCTCTTCAGTAATTATTGCAGGTGTGCCACACTCGTATGTATCAAAGGGGGTACTCATCACTTTATGAACTTAAATGTTCCTAGTCATTTTTTTTTTCTATTAATAAAGCACTTTTTGGCATTCAGTGACTTCACATGATGTTAGGGAAAGTATATTTAAGGAAAACATCAAAAAGTTATTCTGATAATCAATGATGTTCTTGGGAACCAGGGATAATTCTAGCAAGCAAAACTAGCCTGAAATCTGTCAATCTCTTGTTTAGATGAATTATATTCTTACTGTGTCTGTTGAAGCAGGGAAATAAAGACATGGACATCTGGAAGCCTAGAGTTTGAAGATGGTTGAAATTCATGTTGTTTGAAATATGAACTCAATTTCACTATGTTAATAGAAAGTGATTACTTCACAGAAACTTAATCACAGAATCATAGAATGGTAGGGGCTGGAAGGGACCTCTAGAGATCATCTAGTCCAACCCCGCTGCTAAAGCAGGTTAGCCTAGAGCAGGTTGCACAGGAATGCGTCCAGGCGGGTTTTGAATATCTCCAGAGAAGGAGACTCCACAACCTCTCTGGGCAGCCTGTGCCAGTGCTCTGTCACCCTCACAGTAAACAAGTTCCTCCTCATGTTCAGGTGGAACTGCCTGTGTTCCAGTTTGTGTCCATTGCCCCTTGTCCTGTCGCTGGGCACCACTGAGAAGAGTC
>VZSC01012841.1:418680-479676 GCA_013398225.1 Steatornis caripensis | reverse complement strand
ACCTGCGTTAAAAAGTTATCACCAATGCTCTGCAGGAACCTCCTGGACTGTACATGCCTGGCTGTGTTGTTTTTCCAGCAAATATCATGCAAGATAAATGCAAGAGAATTCAGATTTTGGAGTATAAGGAAATGAGGAAAGCCAAGGCACAATGTTATGATCTAAACTGGTTGCTAACTATTGATTTTCACTTGTTTGAAAAATAGCATGCTTGCTGTTTTCTTCTGTTCTTGGCCTTCAGTATGAGTAGGGGTCTTAGGTCTTTTCACCTGACGCCCTCTGGATTATTCCTGTATGTACAGCACACCCTTTCCGTGCCTCTAGTCCCTGAATGTTAACAGCTATTGACAGTAATGAGAACTAAACTGACAGTGGCCGTTGGAGTGTCCTTTCATCCAGCCATAATCTAAGTGCTCGATTACTAAGACAGTAGTAAATATATTTGTTATGTCACAAAATAGTCAGTTCTTGTTTCTTCTCTCATTTCTGTTAGTATTGCAGCATTTCAGATGAGTAGTTTGAAATCTATTATGTTGAAGTGTTGGTCACTTTTTTTTTATAGCTATTACTTATAGAATAATGTGAGGCAACATATCTGTTTTATATTATGCAGTTTAGCAATGGTAAATTTTGTATTTATGTTTATAAAAACAGTTTGTTATAATGACAAAATCTGTTCCCTGTTCCTTGGATTACTTCTATCTGTTTGTTCTTTGGGGGTTTTGTAATTATTTTTTCTGGTTTGTCCCCTGCAAGAATTACAACTAGCCTTTCTTCGGGAGAGGGACTCTCTTTCCCTTTTGTGTTCACGCTTTGCCTAGCACACCTTGTTAGTGCCTGGAGTCCATAAATACTGTGCAAATAGAAACAATAATTGAGCTGTTTGAAATGTGCGTGAAAACCTAAAGCTTCATTTCCTACTGTCAGTTACTCAGCTAGGACGGGTACCTGTCCGTGGATTTCACCCATCACCAGTATAGAGCATATTTTGGGTTCATCATGCTTTACCGCTGCTGGCTCAATTACTGTATTCTTTCAGAACAAAGACAAACAAAACTACTTATTCCTTAAGTGTTTGTTCAGCGGTGTTTTTTATCCCTAGCTCTGATGTACTTAACACATCTTAGAAAAAAGCTGGGCCACGCACCATTGGCTACCACATTATGCAAATGCACCTGCAGATGTGTTGAACCTTCACCTGTCCCTAATACTCTCGTTCAATCTTAATCAGCTCCTATTGAAGTGGTATTCTGCCTGTGAATTGCCAAATTTGCACTGGCCTGGATGGCAGTGGGAAGAAGCTCATGAAAGACTTGGTGGTTTCACTGTAGCTCTGTTGTTCTGTGGAAGGTATCAGGACTGGTTCATCTGTCTCCCTGGTCCTACAGACCTGAAGCTGAAATAAACTGCCTTCATGTCTTTGTTTCTCATCATGGAGATGATAAATTATCAAAGCAACACCCAATGTTAATCATAGCAAACCAGATAACTCTAATTAACAATTATGGAAAACTTCCATCAAGAAGCCAGTGCTGCTTTGAATTTAGTCTGAAAGGACTTTTCCAGTAGGAGAGATTCAGATAAATCTGATACGCAGAGTGGATCGGCCTGGTCAAGAGGTCCCTGTGATTATTTCTCAGTATTTTATCTCCAGCATTATTTAATAGTACTTTCTCATAAATGTCATACGGTAGCCATGTGCATTTCCCCTTTCTAACCTAATTAGGGACATCATGCCCAGCGCAGATTTGGGTCTGTGCAGCTGCCCAGGGCCGGAGCAGAGCATTGCTTCGCTGCACACCGAAGCACATCCTGCTTTTTGTTTTTGCAGTCTTTCATCTTGGATGGCTTTCTACATTCCTTTATTCTATGTTTTTATTCCTTTTACCAGGCAACTTTTTGAGGTAGCAGATTGTTTAGAGTTTGGACTTTTGGTTTGCTGCTTGCCTTTTTTTTAAAGAGAGATGTATTTTTCTGCTTTCTGTTTACTTCTATATTATCTTTCTTCCCATCTTCCTGTTGCCACTGATAGGCATCTTTCTGCTATACGCATTTTCTTTTTTTCTGACTTTTTTTTGTTCCTACTCAGCTCAGTCTGAAGAAAAGGACTGATCTCTTAAAAATCATTTCTTTACCTAAAAGTAAATGACGTAAATCATAGTGACGCGTAGATCACAGAACTTTTATTAACTTCAGTGCTAATTATGTTGCATTTCACTTACTCAAACAGTTGTACCCGAACCGTACCTGTGTTACGTCCTTTTTCAAGAATTAATGCAAGCTTTTCATGTTGCTTCTCTGGTTTTTATACTGCAAATTTACTTTTCTGTTGTAGGTTTTTTCTTACTTCCTCTCATCAGCCTGTTTCTATTCAGAGACATTGTGTGCAGCTTTATTAATTGCAGTCTTGTCACCTTGGTTTAAATCATTGTCATCGTTTTGCTGCATCTAAAGCTTCATCTTTGTATTTTCTTTGTGTCAGCCTCAGTGCTTACAATGTTACAATCACAGTTCAATAATTGTCTTTTGTTAAAGCGGTGCCTATTTTCATTTACAGAAAACTGCTTAAATTAGTCCTATTTGTAGCTGTCTCCGAACTTACCCGTGGTGGTCTGTGAAGATCTTTGACATCTAAACTTCACGCTTTCTGTGATCATCTTGTATCTCTGTTTCAAATTTTTTCTCTTCCTGCTGACATTGGTTTTCATCCTGTAGTTTCAGATATTATGGCTGTATTTCTAAGTCATATTGTCTTCAGGCTACTCCTAAAATTCCTGAAGTGCTTCAGCATATTGAAAAAAACAAAACAGAACCCTCCAATCCTGTTTATTAAAGCATTTGCAGCAATTGAGACATTAAGGTATATCCTGTTCTTCAGCGGTATTGGACAATCTGCCTCTCTAGCAGGCAGCGGTGGTCTCTGTGTAGATTTTACATGCACTTTGTTGGCAGAAGTTACAGATTTCATTAGAACTACTGAAATCGAGAAAAAATTTTTTTTAAAAAAAAAGATAGGCTTTTGATCCCTTATTCTTCTTTAGTTTTGAAAACAGCAGTGTTCAAGACAAGTTACAGGTTGGGTGTAAGAGTTCAGTTCCCTAAGGCAGCATTTGAGTCCTTCGAACTCATGAGTTGTAGTTGACAAGACAATCTTTTTAAGGCATTTTTAGCCGTCCTATTACAATCAAAGGCAAGAGTATTCTCCTGCTATTGAGCAGGTGCCTGTCCTTTATTGGCTCTGTGCAAGCTCGTCCATGCTACTTGGTCTCACGCATCGAATTTTCTGAGGGCAGTTGGTGCACTATATTCTTAAACATATGCATGCAGGATCACAGGTTTTGGTGCTTCTGTGGAGAGAACTTTAGTGGGTTAGAAGAGGAGCTGAGGTTGTGTTCTTGCCACAATTGTCCACTTCTTATTGAATGTGAACCTCTCTTCTCTGCCTCACTCCATGTCTGACCTACCATAGGGAGAGCTGGGCTGTTTCACATGGAAAGAGGTGTTGGGTTGTAAGATGTAGGGCTAGAAGGGAATTAGCTTCCAGGTAACAGAATTCAGTACTTTCATGTCAATGTCCACAGCAAATTATTTGGGTGTTCAGTGAAATCTTCCAGGGAAATTGTACCAGTGTCGCCTGCAGATGTCCTGCTCTGAGCCTCTGGCAGGAGCCCTTCACTGGCCATGTCTTCCCAGCATGAATCAACCCCCATTTTGTCTCTGAGATTACTTTTTAGTCCGATAGCCAGTATTTTCTGGGTGGAATCTCTTACATCAAACCATAATTCATACATTTCAAAGTACTTTACATTTGATACTCTGGTAACATCACACTTTCCTTCCTATAGCTGACACTGTCAATTCTATCAAGGTATCTTGAATCATTGCAAATTCTCTCCATCACATAAATTAATGGCTATGTTTTCCTAATGCAATGGGTCATAAACAGGAAATCAGCCATAATCTATTTATATGATGTAATCTATTCAGTGCTCTAACTCAATTGTTCTTTTCTTATTTTAGTTTTTAGATAAACTATTAGTAGTTGATGATGGAGCTGGGATTACTGTGCCAAGATTGTCAGTCCTGTTCACCAGCTCCATTGCCTGAGAAGTCTTCATTAACCATGTTTAGATCTTTGCTGCATCTTGGAATTCTTTTAGATATGCAATACTAAATTATAATGTCTTCACATATTGCAGCAAAAAGAGACTAGGAGATGTACTGTTCTGAGTCCTTTGACTAGTGCTGCGTAACCACAGGATTGTGTTTTGGTGGGAGATGCATTAGTCCCTCAGTTTATGCCGGGATTAACTGTGGTGCCCACAAGCTTTGGATCAAGGAAAGCTGGAGGATGAGATTCAGCCTCCTTATAGCACGAGGGCTGGCAGCACTGCACCTCACTGGGTTTGTGCTTGATGCATACCTCTGAACCCTTAGTCCAGGGCCACCACTCAGTCAGGTAGGTGATAGAGGTGACACAGTTCTCTGCGTGGCCTCACAAATAATCTGGTTTCTCAGTGTTGTCTGAATTCAAGCAAATTCAGATATGTAAAAGCTATTATAAATGATTGCAAATGTAGTATTAGTTTGTGCTAAGTGTGGCTAATGTAGCATCAGTTCTGCTCACTTTTGTAACTAATTGCTGCATTAACAGACTTAGTGATTATAGGAACTGGGTTAGATAAGTAGCAGTGGACAGGAAAAGATCTAGAGAAGCAATGTTTTATGAAGCTTTCTCAGCCTCCGTAAGGGGTTAGTTCTCATCTTTTGCATAACCGTAGATCGTTGCTAATTCTTAGCTGCTTACTACCGTTTATATTAAAACTTTGCAGAGACTATTTTTTTCTCAAGTCTCTGGAGCAGCCACTTGACAAACCTTCAAAGTGGAAGATGAGCTCTGGTGAGGCTGGGAAGTAGGTGGTGTCTAAGGGTAAGTGTATTTGGGAAAAGCTGTGAAAATTCACAGCAAAATTAGCCTGGAAATACTTGAAATATGCTACCTTTAAGCTTTCTGCTTGTATAGACAAGCTGTTAATCCTGGGATAGCAAAGGGTTTTCAGATCCAGAGTCAAGAGGCTTAGGTCTGGGTCTAAGAACTGAGCAATTCAAATACGAGCGGGTTAAGGTCGACATAAGCCTACAATGTGAACATACCTTCTTTTCTTCTCCAAATAATGTGTCCAGTAGATCTCTATGTAGCCTGGCTTTCTGTCATCAGGCTTAAAGCACTGGTGCTTCCAGAGGAAATCTGCTTTAAGGTGAAGAAGAGAATTTCAGCCTTGCCACAGACAGTCGTACGCAAAGTGAACGAGGCTCAGAATCTTTTATGTATCATTGGCTGTAAACAAAATGTCCAGGTGAGGACAATTGAAAAATAGCTATATTGTATTCTATATCAAAATGCGCTTCTAAGAATTGTCTCTAAGTGGTACAGTGTGTGATTTCATGCTTTATTGTTCCTCAATCTGTTCCGTTTACAGGGAAAAGGTATTTTTCATTCTCCTAGCTGCTAGCTTTGCTAACGCTACGTGAGCTCTGAAACTCAAGCTGTGATCTGGCTTCTACATTTCCATCGGTAATAAAGAATCAGTAGGACAAATTCTTCTCTTAGTTACACCTGTGAAACCCTATGATCTTCCAGGACTTAACAGGCAAAACTGAGCAGGGAATAGTAGCCCCTTTGAAAATCAAAAGGACAAGAACTGTGAGAGAAAAACTGCAAGCCGGAAAAGCATCCATTTAGACTGTTACAGAAGAGTATAAATGAGTGAAAGGTGAAAATATAATTAAGAAAACATAACAATGGAGAAAGTTTTCAGAGAGTGAGATTTACAGAACCATAGAATGTTATCTCAAGGAGGTGGTGACAGGTCCGTTGCTTGGATATTTTCAGTGAAAGGGTGGAAAGAAGGTGTACTTAATCATAGCTGGAGACAATTCAAGCATTTGGGGAGCAGTGATTTAAAAAATGGTCAGAGATTTACTGTATCTTAAGGTCTACTAGGATTTTTTTTTAAGTAGGACCATTCTTTGTTCCCCTTTATTTGATGTTTTCTTCCCAGAACGTGATATTCCAACGTTCCTGGCACTCATCAGAAGTGCAGTATTATAAGAAATGGTGAGCCCCTTGTTTCCATCTATCCCATTCCAGTAATTCAACATAATTTACGTAATGTATCTTCTCCAGCACTACTTTCTGCAGTTTTGCATAAAGTAGATGCCATTAGGACATCATCAGGATAACTAAATGACACCCAAGTGTCATTCAAATTCAGGCACTGCCTGCACTGGCCATGGTGGCACGTATGAAATGGAAGTCTTCAGGTTAGCACAGAGCAGGTATCTGCTTCCACATCCTTACTGATGCGGTCGTTGGGGGGAACATGTGAGATGTGGGGTAGGAGATGGATAGGCCTGGTCAGAGGAAGGATGGGTACTCCCAGCAGCACTGTCTCAGGCTGGCCAAGCTGTCATAGGGTTGGGGCCTTGGTGAACCCCAAAGAGATCTGGGGACTGACAATGGTGAAAGAACAATAGAACGGCCCAGGTTGGAAGGGATCTCCAAAGATCATCCAGTCCAACCTTTTGTGGGAAAGGGAGCCAAGATGAGATTATTGAGCACCCTGTCCAACCACATCTTGCCTCTATGATTCAATGTATTTGTTTTTTCTACAAAACAGTATTCTGCAATTCAAACATTTGTAATGGGTACTATGGTCGGAGGTGGTTTCAGAATTTTTTGGGGGATCCGAATTAGTTAGTTCAATAAATACATGTGTGTGTACCTGTGTGTATACATCCATATATATTTTTAAAATTAATGGAAGTTTATGGTAGTAACTTGTCTTGTCTGCATTGATCCTTTTGTTTTCTTCTACTTCCCAAGTTTGCAGTCTCTGCAAGCCGTTAACTTGTGTAAAACTAAGCCCAAACTGTAGTGTAAAGTTTTCAAAACAATAATGTTTTGAAAGCAGAACTGTTCAGCTAGAGATATGAAATGACGGATGCTATTTCATGTAAGAAAAACACAGGCTTACGAATTACGCCAGACTTCAGATTAGGGTTTATTTAAGTTGTCTTTTTGTGTGCATACTGCTGGGTATGCTTACTGCAGAGTGTATATGTGAATTTATTGAAGTGTCATTTGCTTCGCTGTGTCGATGCCCTCTCATAGTGCAGAGGAAGCGATGACATTGCAGGCAGCTCGTGGCTCCCGGAGCCCCTGCTTCCCTCCTGCCCCTCTGCTCCCGCTGCCTCAGCACAGGAAATACTTCCCAAAGGGCATCCATAGGAAGGGCATCGCTGAATCCCAGGTAAATAAAGAATAAACAAAAAAGTACATATTTGGTGACATTTACAGGCCACCTGTCAAAGATGAAAAGGATTTTGGAGGCAGTTATGGAAAATTCTTGCAGCATTTTGGCAGCATTTAAACCAGTTAAGTGTAATACAAGTCTACAATAACTGCTCTGATTATCCTCTGAATTTCTTGCAATCAAAGACTAGCTGTAGAGTTAGGACAGGTTAGATCTGTCTTTTGAAAATGTCATCTCCTTTTATCCTACTTTGGTCCCTGAAGAATGAACCCAAAATACAGAGGGTCATCTCACAGCATGCAATTTTGGAAGCCTCCTTGGCTCAGCGGACCTTTCAGTTTCATCTTGTCTCTCATCATCCGTATACTTTACCAATTAAGAGACTTGAAGCAATTAAACTGTCTATAATTATCCGTGATACCACGTTGGCTTTCTGGGCATTAGCCAAACAGCACATTTAACAATCACTTACACTTCAGGTACCATGATCGGCAATTATCTAAAATGTATAGTATTAACAATTAGCAATTCAAGGTCTTGTTTGCTTGAACAAGTAAGCAAAAGTAATTCCATAGCATAGTGACTTCTCTTTCATACACAATTACAGCATATGTGGGAGGTAGCATAAATCCTCACTTTGATACTAGTGCATTAACATCAGCTTCAGTTGAAGTGGCTTGTAGAAGCGATGGAAACAACTGACTGTCACAATATTACATAAATTGAGTGTGGGCACCATCTCTGGTAATAGATAGTTTGGAATTCATAGATATAAAGGCACAATAAATAATACAAAAGGCACAAACCATTCATCTTAGCGTTGCCATATTAAGACTTGCTGACTTGCATTAGCTTTTCTTTGGCATGCAGATTTGTCTTTTTACAAATTATTTTTCTGTTATGAAATGAAACATTTGCGGACTGGAAAAATACACTTTTTCTTTTGGTGGAATGATGAACCAGTTATCTTAACAGTTCAATATTTTCTGATAATCTTAGAAATATTATTTGTTCAAGTCTTAATGAAAGAAAAATATGGGTAGCATTAAAAGAATGAGCTTTATGGAGCATCACTATCCTGTCTTTGATGACTGTGATCCATTGGATAAGTCATCAAAGATGTAAGAGAG
Source organism: Steatornis caripensis (assembly GCA_013398225.1). Taxonomy (NCBI): domain Eukaryota; kingdom Metazoa; phylum Chordata; class Aves; order Caprimulgiformes; family Steatornithidae; genus Steatornis; species Steatornis caripensis. Next base: position 471,230 of record VZSC01012841.1, on the reverse strand, counting down.
AGTAAATCTACCCTTTCATGACCATCGTCTTTATATAGTCTAAAATAACACATAGGTTAATTTTCCTTCTTTTTCTATATGTAAGTGCTTTTTTGTGAATCTTCCAGTATGATCTTTTTACTCATACAGTATATACTTTTAGCTAATAGCACTCATCTTTTATGGGAGAAATTGCTGAAGCTGAGTAATTAAATTTATTCTTTACTTCTCTTACGTACTGGAAACGACTTAGCTGAATCATAAGACAATAAGGATTGTACTTTGAATGTTTTCCTGTATACATTGCTTCTAGTAAGTAATTCCTTAATGGCATATACAACAACAACAAAATATTCCTGAAACGAATCTGGCCCTTGAATTGTGTTCGTTATTCAGCATCCTTGCCACCACCCAGCTGAAGTGATAGGTGGTAGATGTGTATAATCAAGGCAGCAAGGGCTGGTTTTTCATAGTACTGTCCAAACCCTTACTTGCTCCTTTTGCTTTCTAAATTTTATTTTAAATCTAATATTGCCATTAAAAGATAGTGTTATTCTGTCTCCTGTAAGCACTGCGTCTTCTTTTTTGCATGCTTTACAACTTCACCTTCCCATCTTTTACAGGACGGACCAGGATGCAGTGAGCTATTACAGGCTATTGCAGGCAGTCCAGTAATTCCCTGGGGAGGGACACAGGGAAAAAAATATGGGTGAATAAATAAAGAAAAAACACTTTTATTTTAAAATTTTCAAAGGATTTTCTGGAGAAAGTTTGATGTTCTCCAGAAATGCTTTAGGCACATAGAGGTGAATCCCAAATGAGCGCTCTTGGGTCTGAACTGCAGCAGCGTGCTGTGCTTCGCTGGGTTAACGAGCCCTTGAGGTCAGAGCTATCTTGGGGATGTCCGCATGGCGGAACGGGGATATCCCCTCCCACTGTAGCACTTGTTCCGGTTAGAAAGTGGTAAGAATCTGTGGACAGCGGGCAGGATGGGTTTTTTCAGGGGGTATATGGAGGGACTTGTCTGTCAGTGCAACGTGTTCCTGGTGTCCCCAGCCGGATCTGGCAGCATGGGGTGCGTGGGGCAACCGCCCTTCCAGCCTCCTCTCATTTTGGTAGAGAGTGCTTAGCTTGTGTCCAAAGGGAAGGAAGCTTCTCATCACAAAACTGAGTTATTTTCTCTCCAAACACTGGCCTAGATATTTTGTGCAAAACAATTTTCTGTGAGCCCGGATTGGTACGTGTGGGATGTTAAGCCACTGAAAAAGAGACTGAGAAACAGAACCGCAGATCCCGACACCTGGTGCAGTTTATTAATCACAGGGTAATTTTTTTCCTCATCTGGATTCTTCAATTAATTTTTGTTTTAATTTTATCAATATAAAACCAGAGCTTTTTTATCCAAGAGCACAGGCTCCTTCACACAAAGGACAAAAAATGACACTGCAAAGCTGATTTACTCCCAACAGGAGAATCTGTCCTTCATCGGAGATGCAAAACTTCTGGAAAACATGAAATGAACTGCAGTAACGGGAGGAGACAGGCTTAACAAATAGGTGTAAGTTTGCTAGGTGTAAAGTTTCTTTTAGGGGAGGGTTCCACCTTTAGGAAAGGGATTAACTTTTCTTTATAAGAAAGGGCGTAGGAGTGAGCACGTCAGTGTTTCGATGAGTGGGACACTGTTAAAAGCTCTCAGGCAAGGGGCTTTCAGGCCCCGCAGATGCCCACACTTCTGTTGTGCTTGCTTTAAAATCAGTGACTCCTTTCTGTTCAATGTCCCTAAGCACTGCCACAATGTTATAGCAGAAACATCCGTTGCTTTATACGCTCTTAAAAAATAAGGGATCTAAAACGTTGTTAGATGAGATTGCTGTGCTTCGTTTATCAGACTTCAATGCTTTCTTTTGAATCACTTAATGTTGTTTTTTCTTTTTTTTTAAGTCCTTCTCTCATAATGTTCTCTTACACAGGATCCATCAGTTCCTGTATTGTTCGCCTTTCTTATACATAAGGAATGATTTAATAATGAATGCAGGCTTTTTTTTAGTAATGCGTTTACTTTATTGCAGTGAATTCTACTTTAAAGAAATCATTGAGACATCGTACAATTTAAAGTTGCAAGGCTTCCTGTCGTTGATAGTCTGTCTCCAAGGGAGTACATCTCAACAGGGATAAACAGAAGTAGAAGGAATTGTGTTTCCTTATTACCACCACCATTTTAAAACAAATATGAGTTACAGGGCACCCCAGTGAATCCAACTCAAAGAACAATAAAAAAAGAAGATCTACATAATTGCTAAGGAAATGAAGACTGAACAGAACTTAAAGGCAATTAAAGTCTTTATTTCCATTTTATTACTGAATAAATATTTCAGGATATTTTCATTTGCTTCACTTTCTGTTTGCTCATGGGGTCTGCTGTTAATACCACTGGGATGTACGAGAACTCCTTAATTAACCTGTTTTTGTGGGCATCTCACAGTTTCTATGAAATATGCTCGCTGACAGCTATGTAACAATAGTGAAAATAGAAATGACAGATTTGAAAGCACTGGTCAATCAAAAAATGTTCAAGAAAGACAGTTTTTGAATTATTGGACCAGGCTTCTCTGCAAATTGGAATTCAGTCCAGTTAATTGAATTCACTGGTTCTATGGCAATTTACATAAAGTTATAATAAAAGCTTGGTTATCCTCTCAAAAGCTGCAGTTTCAGAATATTATATTAAAAAATAAATAATATAATCTTTATTTTATAATAATTGAATGTAGAAATATCTAATTGACATGCAAACAAAATTGAAACACGTGTTCTACTCTCAATTACAAAGAATTTGGTACGCAGTAATCCCAGGCAACGTTGTGAACGTTGTATGGCTTGTATGGAAGCTAGATGTTGGCCCGTTTGTCTTATCACTTTTGACGAGCTTAGTCTCAGTCCTTTCCTGTACCTCAAGTGAATGGCTTTGATTTACTCCAGTATATATCTCATAAAGTAAATATTGCGTTTGTTGAAGCCCTGCAAGCGGTTTCCTTAAAACACTGATGGTGCCCCATTCCGCTGGCAACTTGGGAGTGGTTGTGCTGAGCCTGGGATTTGTGTCCTTGGGCATCCTCCGGATTGGGGGTGAGAGCACAGCAGGTGTACTCCAGGTACTGCCTCCAGCAAATTGGCGTCCTGATTCTTCCTTAACTACCTCTCCGTATCTGTTTGATGTACGTGTTTATGTACATTCACAAGCATGTAAATTTAGTTATTACAATTGCAATACAGTGTTTTGTTCCTGGGGCTGTGTTGAGAATGTTTAAGTGCAGTCTTAACTGATTCAAAAGGACCATGGGGAAATAATCTGTTTACTTAAAAATAAGTGTGGCAATTAAATATTTGTTACTTCGACCTCACAAATTAGTGGATTTGACGCTTAAATAAAACATGCGTAAAGCAATAAAACTTCAGTATATGTAGAAGAACGATACATCTATATAGCTGCCTTCACTGCAATAAAATTCTGAAATCTGTAATGATGGATGAAGGGATTTTCTATCAGTGGCTTTGAAGGAGAGCCTTCGGGAAGCGTCTACTCCCCAAAGATTGACCCTGCAAAGAAGGTAAAGGTTTATGCAGAGGGAAGCAAGGTGACGCTTTGGTGGGTGCGGTCCCATGCTGATAAATGGGGCTGCAGAGGCTTGGCACCGGCTTGTCAGCCTACACGGCACAGCCCGCTGCAGACACATCATCCAGTTTAATTACTGGGGGTTTTGTAATCGTCTTTCAGTGCTGATAGCAGAATTATAGCCCGCATTGAAACCTGTGAGCAACTACCTGTTTTGGCTTGGGTTTTTTTTTTTTTTCCTGAATTTTAATAGGTTCAGAGCAGTCGATGAGCGAGCAGGATGGCTCTCCTCAGCGCCGGGGGTGCCCGGGGAGGGCTGGGCGCTGCTCCCTCGCAAGGTGCTGCCGGGATGCAGCTGCTCATCATGGGGGTTCCCCGGGGATCAGAGCCGTGAGGCAGCCTCTGCGCCCATCCCAGGTGAGGACAGGGCAGCAGGGACGAGCTGTGCAGTGGAGACGGGGACTCGTGTGCAGCAGGTCTTGTGTCTGATCTCTTGTAACGCATGAAGTGAAACCAGGCTGGTTCGCTTCGCAGTGCTGTGAGTACCAGTTTTCCTCCACAGCTGCGTGTGGATAGGGCCCTGCCAGCTGCTTCTGGTTTTCTGTTCTGCTGCTCTTCACTGAATCAAGCTCGTGAGACAGACTTGTCTGCTCGACAGTTCCATTGGCTTTTCTTTTACAGGCCCGTGATTGATTCATTTCAGCAAATTAGCTGTCCTTTAGACCAAATGTTTTCTGCAAAAGTTAAAGATCTTGTCGTGTAGGATAGCACTGCATCGTCTCGGAGCCAAGCATCAATAAAACACTTTAAAAGCAAGCATGAACAGTTCAGCCAGGTATATTAGGGACAAAAGTAGGCCAAATTATTTAGCATAAGTAGAATTTTTGTGGCTGTTGCCTTCTCTGCTAGAATATAGAAATTACTTGTTCACAGAGCAACGCTGGGATGGAGGGGTGGGAAAGTGCAGTGTCTGATGCCTTTCGCTATGCTTTAAAACTTTCGGGGTTGTTTGTGGCTTTGTTGATAGCATGCCAGCAATATTGATTTGTGTCATTTAAATACTGAGAAGTGAGTTAAGAGAAGCAGATGCTTTGCCCAGGAAGACTTTTCGCTTTAGTTTCTTGGAGTATTATGAAAGCAGAAACTGGAGTTTGTATCATAAATGGCTGAAAACTTAAAGATTTGCTTTTATTCTTACACATACTTCCAAGTGCCTAGGTAACCTTATCACCGTAAACTCTAAGCAACTTAAATTACTTAAAGATGCATTAAGCTAATGCTGCGCTTACAGAAAGAGTTGTCATTGCACTTTTGTGGCACCCATCGATGGCTGAGAGCTGGACCGTTCTCATCCACGTACTTGATACGTGTGGTGATGCTTAATTCAGTCTACTGAACCTTGTCTGGCCAAGAGTATGAGTCGATACCTCTAATGCTACCCTTACGTTTGGGTACTGCCATGTTTTTTGCAAGCCTGTGCAATTTCTAAGTGGCGGTAGTGACATTTAAGATTGATAACACCATGTATCCGGGTGTATAGATTTTTGGGTCACTGTGTGATGTTAGTAAATGTCACTCTAGTTTCATAAGATTTTGCAACAGACTGGTTTAAATGGTCTGTCTTTGGACTTTGTTTTTTCTCTGGCTAGAGCTGAAAGCCTAGGAGTGCTTTGAAGCCATGCTGGATTGGTCTTATTTGAGGGCCAGATTAGTTGCACATGTTGCATGAAATTCTGTGGTGCAGAAGGTACATACAAAAGAGCAGATAATTTTTTTTCCTGAATAGGCAGCAAGTCTCAAAGCAGAGAATACCACAGGCTGTGAAGTATGGAAGTGTCTCGCTAGTAAGGACAGGGTATATTCTCATTAGATCTGGCTGAGGAGACCAGTACAAGAAGGAAAGAGCATCAGTATCCGCTTACCTATGTGCTAAAGATATTCCTGGAGCCGAGGAGTATGAGGGGGTAGAATAAGGAGAAGTAACGTCTAGTAAGCAGAGATGGTGAAATATCAGTGCAGTTTTAGGTATGTACCTGAGGGAATTGGCATCCTACCCTGCAAAGGTACACTGGGGTTTTATTGTGAAGCTTTCTGCTTTCATGGAAAACAGTAAGGCAGAATTAAGCATGTGCAATGAGTATGTTTAAGGTTTGTTGTTTTCAGCATTTTTTTCGTAACTGAAAGAGGAACTTGCCATCATTTCAGCATAAAAGGCATCTCCAATGAGGACCAGTTGTGAAAGGGCTGATGCGAATATTATAATTTATTTTCTTAGGAATGTTGTAATTTCAGCATTTCTATAATGATTATAAGCAGATGCAGGAATGAATGTGGTATTGCTTCAGCATGCAGCACATTAGGAAAAAACACTGTACTTAGTAATGTGTCGGGCTTTTGCAAATAGATACATTTTCCTTTAAAAGCATAAATAAACAAACAAACCTACACTGAGGTCTTGTTTTTACAAGACCAAAGTTTATAAATTAAGATTTTTTTTTATGTTGTGGCTGAAACTTGACCCTATTGCCAAGCTTTTCTAGCTCGATTAAGCAAAACTTTACTGCTGTAGTGTGAACTCTCTAAGTAATATTTTTATGCCTCTCACTTACCATGCTTTTACTTTAAGCAGAGAAACCAAACTGATTGTGCTGCTAGAATGAGCTATGGGCTAATCTCCTCCATTTCTGGTTTACTTTAAAGTAACAAAAATACCGAGTACTAGTAGCCTTGTGCTGGTATTTATGGTGGAAAAATTTGAAACACGATTGAAAACCTTGATATATACAGCTGTTGCAAACCACTTGCAAAACACAGTCTAGCTTTATTGAAAGCAAAAGTTGAATTATTAGAAAATGTTTCCCAGACTGTGTAGCTAACAACGTGGTTCCTAGCAGACCACAGTGTACCGGTGCATTTGAAATCTAAGGGTTTGCTACGGTTTGCTACGGTTTGATCGGCAATTGCTTAAAAGTGTGCGAGAGGGAAGACAGGGAATTTGGAGAGAAATGCAGCGAGAGCCGTACCACCGAGCAACAGCAGCACATCTGCTATTGGCACGGCACGATCAAGCAAAGGAGTGGTTTGACTGATCTGAAAAAGAGCAATGCATCAAGTTAGGAAAAGTATGGAAATGCGAGGGTGTCATGTACAAGTGTGGCTCCTGCCCAAAGCTGGGAAGAGCACTTCCAGGTGTGAAGTGCAGTGAATGCTCCAGCATGTATTACATGGAGCTCTCAGATGGTCCTTGGGTGGCCGGTCGTGCATCTTGCAGGGCACCTGTTGTGCAGTTCCCTTCGCTGTGTTCCTCTTTTACAGGCACAGCAATTGAAAAGAAGATTTGGACAAGAGCACCCAGCAGGTGGAATAAAATGTGAAATTATCTGCTTTACACTCAAAAGTAGGATGTGAAAATTATTTAATGAAAGGTTTCTTTGAAGATTGCATGAAGTAATCCCCGGTATTCTTAAGCTACTGAGCAACACAACAGAAAACACTACTTTCTGTATGCTTTAAATGCATTATTGTGCATAATTTGAATCTCTTTTTTGCTAAGAGTGATAGATACTGTTTCAGATTTTCTGTGCCTTAATTTAGTTTTGATAATGTCATTTCTGATTAAACTTATATGATGTAGCATATTGAACCATGAAATAGTTAAATTTTTAATGAGCTCAATGAAAATCCTATTGCTTTTGGGTTTCAAAGTATCAATATCCTAGCTAAACGAGTCAGACCTAATTAAAAGAAAGCACTGATGCAGGATCTGCCCTTTTTTACTGCATTCTTTCCGTCTTAGAAATGTACATCCATTTTAAAGCAGAGCACACTTCCAGCTACCCAGGCTCTGTTACACAGAGAACAGCAATGACAGGGATCTTTGGTTTCTTTAAGCTGTTAATTACTGAGCTGCAATTTTATGTATTGACTTCAGCAACATCATACGTTTGGCTTTGAACCAATGAATCAGAAGATTTTTGAATGTTCGGCTTAATACTGCTTAGTTAATAGTTCCAGTGGTGCAGCAGACAGTTTTATTGTACGGCAGGAGGCAAGCTATAAATCACAGGTAAGACCTGCCTGTATTTATTGCACAGAAAGCCTTTGCTAGAGATCCGGTTTACTACAATTAAAAGGTACATATTCTCAAGGAACCTATAAAGTAGTTTTGCTTATAAAGCAAAGGGCTGCACCAGTATCAGCCTGGTTTTGAGTAAAGAAAAGCAGTGATTTAATGTTAGAGGAAAGAATCAGAAGGATACCAAAGAAATAAAGTATATCTTATGGCATGATATAAAATGCAGTAGTGTAGATTTTAAAGGAGATGGCAGAATTTACAGAAGCTGACTATCCCAGGCAGTTGGCAAATGGACTAAAGAAGACAAATTTAAGACTTGCCAGAAGGAAACCCAATATCGGGGATAGAATTTCAAGTGCTCTGCAAAGAAAATGTAAATAAGGCAATAGATGTCTAAGAGGACTGTGGTCAAATGAAACGCAGAGAAACGGCTTCATGCTGAGGAGAGAGGATGTGTTGTATGTGGAAAAATATCCACTGGGAGGAATTTGGGAACAGCTGTCACAGGCACTGGTAAGTTACTGTATAAACAATTATGAAACTTGAATAGTTTGTAGTGAGAAGGGATGTTTAATTGCCGTTAACTACTTTTTGATGACTAAACATGTTTAAAAAATTCTGCATGAGCTAAAAAATACAATAAAAAATAGACCCCATAGAGTAACACTCACCCTAGGAGATGTACTAGGATTTGGCTGTTTGAGGATCTTTGCTATTTTCTGTGCAGGCATTTGCTTGGTAGATGTCAGTGAGAAGAAATGATGTACACAAAGTACACGATCAAAGCCTGGCAACTTATCCTGATGAGCATGAGGGAAGTGTGGAGTCCTTCTAATAGACAAGGACGTTTTTGTGCACAGGTGATGGCTACACAGATACGGCTAAATGGGTTTAGTGGAGACCTTGTGCTTTATTTAGTCTCTTAGCTGAAGAATCAGAGCCCGAGTAATCTGTCTAAGAGTTGCAGGCAGTCAGTAAAATGTGTTTGGCAGCTGATTACAAGATTCATACTAAGCAAGGTTACTGATTAGCCACAGTAATGATAGAAGTATTTCAGCTCTTCTAGAAATTCAGATGTGTCTATGTGTTTAGTTTTTTGCCTTGACTCTGGATGTGTTTATTGCAAAGGGAGCTGCAGTGCCTGAGAGATGCTGGACACGCACCTTTTTTGCCCTGTTCCCTGTAGGGAAACCTACTCTGTTGTTGTTTTAAGCTTTCTCAAAAGGAAACACCTGGTCTGCTGAGCCTATAGAGTACCAAAAAACTCAAAACAAACACCATATATTATAGCTAAAATCATACCAGCGAGGGGAAAAGCAAACTGTTATTAAAAGTAACGAAACTATGAGATACTACTCAACAAATACATTTGACTGGATGGGTGATGTTGAATTTGTGATAACAGATGTTATAAAATTACTTTGGTTTTCTGCAGTTTTCATCTTTATGGATTATTGTGTGTCATATGTGATGAAACTAAAGTGCCAGCCTAGATTTTCATCAGGAATGTAGACTCGAGAGTATCCAATGTTGCCATCTTGTAAGTTGTCCGCAGGATAGAATTGGTGTGTCCTACAGGATAAAATCTGCAGAGTTCCCTGAATTATTTGCCCAAGTAAAACCAAGTAGATGCAGTTAATAAAAAGCTATCGGTTGTCCCACAACTGTCTGGGAGTGTTTGTTCACCAGTGGAGCGAAATGACATTGGAGGGAAGACGACAGGACAGTTGCTGAGTTGTGCAAAATCAGCAATGTTGCCCTGCACTAACGCTGGAAATATTGCAGGGCTTTCTTATTTCTGCAAAGTGTTGTCTTTAAGAAGAGCATGGTGCAAAATAAAAGTCAAACCGTAAAGGGTTCTATATTAGGCTGCACTAATAATTTTTTGATACGTAAAAAAAAATTGAATTCAAATTACAGTGGAATTTAGGCAGTATTGGTTTCAAAAACATATTGTAAGTGTAGTATGTGTAGTTAAACATACAGTTTCATTTATCATCTTAACTTGACAAGAGCACTGATTTACGCACAAAGCTTCTAGTTTTAGCTAAAAAAACAGGGGACATGGCTTAATGAATTGTCACAATACTCACACGATGCTGACTTTGTTATAGCCCTTAAACTGTGAAGTTTAAGCATTTGGTCCAGTCTTCCTCAAAATCAGTGATTAGTTTCTAACAAGATTATTTGAAGTTTTTTCAAAACTGAACTTAGAAAAAAATTAATACATTTGTGTTAAAGAGCAAAAAGCTCCACACCGTGTTAGGTCTCCCATGGAAAGGCATTAGGCACAGCTCTGAGGTTTTATATGGCTGAAAGTTCAGTTAATGGGCACCAGTTTCAAATACAGCTTCTTTTATAACTTACATATCTCTGTAACTTTTGCAAGTGGGGCATGAGAACCTAATCAGATGGCTGGTGAACTTCCCTGCTTATAAATTACGGATTTGAGGAGATTTGATAAAGTTGCGTATCTTTAGCTGTCTCCGTGTGCGTGTACTCACTATCTGCTCTCAGGAGAGGGATGATAGAGGGTCATTAAACTATAATGGTATTTACTGGAGTGGAAGCATCGGAGACAGCCGGGTGACCACATCCCAGATTGAAGAAACAGGAAATAATTTAAACGCTTTCCAGAGGCTGGAAAGTGTAAACACCACGTGAAGCAGCGATCATGTAGGGGTATGCTGCAGCTCTCAAACACAGCCTGGGGAAGGAAAATAGCTAGGGGCCCACAGAAATAAGGAAAACTGGGGTGCCACTATAAAAGTAATTTCTCCTTTAAGTCCTTCCAGCTTCCTCTGGATGATCAAGAAACACAGGTAGGCTAACCTTCCCCACGGGAGAAATCAATGGTTGGTGTATGAAAGTTGGGGTTCTAGCCTGCACTATTTAAATTGAAAATACACTATCTGGCTGTTTCTTAGTAGCATAAAAACTCATTATTATGCTAAATATCTTTTTCCTAGTATCAAATAGAGGTAGCATTTTAAAGTTAAAGATCCATACATGATTAGGTTAGGTTAGCAAGGTTTTTGCATTTTCCAGACATGCTAACAGTGATGCAGCCTTAAATGTCAATTGATTTAGAGTATCTTTTAACCTTACATCAATATTAGGGTTTAGCGTAATTCTCCCACAAGAAATCTCCAGATCATCTCTGTGCTTGATATTAGAGTACAGCTTACTTTCAGCCTATTATTCCCTGAAACGCTGTTTCTTTCCACACACTGCCTGGACGTTACATGTGCCAAGCTGTGTGCATAATCACGCAGTCTTTTTCATTACAAAGTGACACATGTAACGTCACTGTGTGCGCAGCAGCTAGAACTTCTGAAAATGTCTGTTTATGAAGGCTTTTGCCTCTCCTTTTCCTCTGGCCAAAACCAAATTTTTGATACCCATACATACCAAATTATAGCAGTCTGTCCCCAGGCTGAGGTTAGTGATTGTGGATGAGCATAGTGATAGACTTTCAGTGGGCTGCTATCTGTCCAGCCTCTGAAAATCAGTCTCTTGAGAAGTATATCAAGGTAAAGCCTCCAAATGACCATGGGCTAAATTTGGCCCAGCTTAACTACTGTTTTTTAGTAGCTGTGACCAATCTTGGAGACGCATGAAAAATCCATCCTGTCTAGAGATGAGTGAAAGCATTGTGCTCAATTTCAAATGTGAGTGGCTTTCAGGAAAGTCTCCTGCTACAGGCAGGCTTGGGTGAGCAAGAACCAAGAGAGGCCAGGAAAGAAAAAAGTAATTTAAGGAGCTTTTTGTTTCTTAAAAGAGGTGATAGGCTGCAGTGAAACACACTGAAAAAGTAAATGGGGTTGTGAAGGCTGTGTGAGGAATGTGTTGCAGAGCTGTGGAAGTTCTCTGATAAATTGTCTTTAACACCTAAGTTTGACCACTTCGCCTGCACTCTGCTCGCTAATCCATCACTTATACTGCTGCCTCCCATGTCCCAAGCCTGTGAACAGCTGGGAACATCTTTTCTATTATACTAGAAACAAAAAATCCTTTTCCTCCAAATATACCTATCGTATTTCTTAAAAATGAATTAACAGGATGAAAAGTAAGTAAACCAGCTGTCTTAGTTGGAGACACAGAGAAGATACTTGGTCTTAAAGTCCTGTCTGCTTTAAAGTATAGTTTCTTACATTCTATCACGGCTAAAGATATATAAATCTCATTAATTAAGTTTTTTCATTAATTTGTTGTTATGCACACCTGAATATTCGTTTTCAGTTTCCCAGGATGTCATATTTAATTTGCTGTGCGTACTGCAGCAGTTCAATATCATGTAAACATTATATATTAGCTCTTTCCTTTCTCCAAAGTTTTGAGTTTTGTACAGTTTAATTTAGCTACTAAAATGGCTAGAGGTTGAATTTGAAAGATGCAGTAAGTGGATTTCCCATTTGTATTTAATCTGTTCAGCTAAAAATTTTGCTTGCGAGGCACTGACGTGCAGTTGTTCAGGAGCAGTCGGACACAGCGTGGAAGCGTCCCTTGCACATGGCGCAGGCCTGCACCGGGTGCAGCTCCGCACGCAGTGCCACCATCAGGCAGCTGCCAGAGCACTGTACACTGGGCGGGGGATCTGCACAAGTTCATGCTACAGAAAGATTTATTTCCAACTAGAGGAAAAGTGCAAGAAGAAGACATAAATTTGTCTGAAGAGCCCATAGAACCATGTTTTATAGGTTTTGCATTCCTAATTCTGTGATATTTTTAAAAACCATCTAGTATCATCACTCTGCCCTCAGACTTGCTACAGTATACGTATAGACTTACTGGAGGGGTTAGGAAAAAAGCTTAAAAATGGAAATGAAAAATTCTGGTTTTATGTTGTTTCCATTCTGAAGCAGAAACTTCATTCTCCTTGGCATTGTGGTATTTTTGTGAACTGGCTGGGCACTGCTAGGAAGACGCATGTGATAGCCCCCAATAAAAAGGCCTGTGTTTCTTTTGCAGCTTTGCGTATTTCATTACTGCAAGGGACAGCTCCAGGGAAGACATTCATTTTTTTTTTCCCAGTTGTCAGAGTACGATGACAGCACCTATTAGAAAGGGAAAGGATTGAGTGATTTTTCAGAGTTCTCCAAATGGAGGTGTTCTCCATGTTAGAACTTAAAGAAGGGTGGTTCTTAAAAATGGACAATGGTGTACTTGGCTCGGCCATCCAAAATGCTTTGATGTGGCCTGGAGAACATGAAGCTGAGTGAGAGGGAGAGATGAGATGGCAGCAGAGCTGGAGGAAGTAGAGCCTCAAATTCATGCAGATGAAAGTCTCCTTATTTCGAGTTGTTTTGAATTAGCTTTTGCTTCCAATTCATTTAGTGTATGCCAGCTGAGGCTTTGTGCTAACATTTCCTGGCTTTGTGGTGAAAGCATTGGCAGTAAGATTTCTCAGAGACAAGTCCTTGACACCAGGATCTGCTTCACTCTTTGGACTCAAGGGGTCTGCTCCCATGTCCTAAGGGCGTGCTTGTTCTGCAAGACTTTTCCAGCAGTGCTTGAGAAGTTGATAAAACAGGGTTTGTGAAAAATCGTGTGGAGCATATAGAGTTTGGGGAGGCTCCGCTGGCTGAGCTAAATGCTTCCCTAACCACTGCTCTAAATGACTGTGCATAGGTTGAGTGCTGAGTATAACTGGGTGCAAAGAGAAACAAAACCTCGCGGAGCTGTTTAGGCTCCAGTTTTCAGTTGTGTTGTGTAAAGTGGTTTTGGTTTTGGGGGGTTTTTGGGGTTTTGTTTTGTTTTGTTTAAATCGAGAAAATACTTAGCCATTTCAAATCGTCTCTTCCTTTTCTGTGCCTGTGCGTGCATCTCCCGCTCCCCGGGTTGCCAGGAGATACCTTTCTAATCAGGTTTGTCTCTAACAAATGTGCTCCTGTTTCAGAAAATGAAATCGGCAGAATTGACTTTCTGTCTATGAGGTTTGAGGGCATGTTTCAGGCAGGAAACGGGTCAATACTCAAAATATTACAGTGAAATTATTTGAGGCTGTGATTTTTCGGGAGCGTGTGTATTTCTTCGTTCAGAAGAAAGTTGTTTGCCAGACGATTATCTCTACCCTGTGTTGCTATTCTGCATGTACGAGGTGACAACTTTTATTCTTTAAAGCCTGTCAATTTTGTGAATATTTTCTACTTTGTATGTGGCAAAGCTAATCAATATGATAATTTGAATTCCCAGTCAAGGGTGAATTTTTTATCATTTATCATATTTAAGTTCATTCCATAGAAATGCAGGCCAAAGATTTTTCACCAGAGAGAGAAGTGTTGCGATAGCTTGCATGGCGCATGCCCGCTTGTCCCAGCTAGAATGTGATTTGTCCCTGCAAGGAAAGTGTACTTTGTTAGGGAATTTGGCTTGCTAGGGTTATTAATAAGCATGTGTTATTGGTGCTTAAAGATGAGCTTAGGGGATGGGTCCGGCTCGTTTATTTTATGAGTACAGCAGCTACTGTTTTTGTACATTTAAATACTGCTGCCCTGATACCAAGGTCAGCATTGCTACCTTTCTCTCCCTGGGATATATTTAATATCCCTGTGAATTCAGTTCCTTTGCTTGGGCTGCGGGGGCTGATGGCTTTGTGGCCGTAATGAGCGGCCGCAGGTCTCACGAGCACTGCGTTCATGCTGGGGTGGCTCAGGGGCCGTTGATCTAGACCATGGTCACAGTCAGGAGATGCTGGTTTTGAAGTTCTGTCTAATAGCCCCAGACCCTCACTGCAAAATCAGTTCACTGCCAGTCCTGCAGAAACCCTACAAGTTGTTAAGAATTACTAACTGTAGCCCTATGCATTAGAAGGCACACATTATGTTGGAGACCGGCGTTTCCCTTGGTTAGAGATGTGGCAGATCGTCCAGTGCTATGTCTCTTCATGGAGCTGAAACCACCAGCATGCAGAGGTCAGCACAGCACCCACCACATGCTCCTAAGTCAAAGCACTGCTTATCACAGAGTGTGAAACATCTGCAGTGTTGCTTCCAGGGAAAAGAAAATTTTCCTGGTGGTAGTTTTTGCAAGAAATTTAAAATGTAGATTCGTAGAAGTTGCCTGGATTTTGAAGTACGTTTAAAAGATCCTCCGCGTGGGTTTTTATAGTCTCTCTGAACTTCGTAGTTAGCTGAATGAATGTTTCTCTGAAGTATGGAAACAATCCATGGTCATGTCTTCATCATTATAAAAAGCAATACTTTAAAAGTTTAAAAGCAAGTAATTCTACTGAGCTCTGTCTGATCTTTGTATAGACTTTACTGTTCTTACAAACCTAAAGGTGTGAAGACTGCTGGGCCTTAGAACCACTGCAGAAGTGAGCAGACAGAAGGAACAGACAGATAAACTAAGGGGCATTTAAAACTAGTAACTTTGTAGACTGAAATTAAATGTTTTTATATCTCCAAACTCAAAACAATCCAGTCCTGTGATTAGCACTCAATAGCGGTGCCTGCTGTGCCTTTACTGTGATTTTCTTTCTCATGCGTAGTGATTTAAAAAAGGAAAAAACAAAAATGAAGAAATAGGATTTTTCCTGCTGTGTTTGTAACTATCAGCTTTGCTGCTTTGCCTTCTGTCTTACGTTTTCAGGGAAGACACAGCTTCCTTGTGCTCCTCCTCCCACTGCAGAGGCTGAAATCAGCATATGTGCATTGCTTTATAGCATCTCACTCGGAGAAGAGCCCGAGCTGTATCTCAGCTTATCTCCTGCTGCCCAGCGTCTGCCTCGTGTAATGCCACTGAGCAAGTTCTCTTACATGCATGGCTTTGATTGGAATATTTATCTTTCTCCTGTTTTATCTACAACTTCTAGCTCACTTTGGGTATTTCATGGAGTTCCCCTTGATAATGTGGTATTTGTAAAATACTGGGGAATGTAATGGTTGTGCCTTTAGCTGCTGCTTTAATGAAAATGAAATAAGGGCTGCTTGTTAAATGTTGGTGAAGGTTTATATCATGTATAGTTCTTTTTCAATGGGTATCCTATACATAGAACTGATTTAACTGATATATTCTATGATGCGGATATTTATCACATTACAATATTTCCTCCATCCAGTGCGGTTTCTATTATTTCCACTATGGTCTTATCCAAAGCCCATTGGAGCTAATAAGCTTCTATTAGCATCAGTGATCTATAAGTCAGGCCATAAAATGGGCTATTTCTGCTCACTGGTTATAGCTACTAGTCGTCGTTTTAACTGTCTTAACAGGAGATAAATTAACATGCTCCTGTTGCAACTTAAATTGTAGAATTTAAGTTTTACTGCATGCAGTAAATTCTTGTCTAGCTATTCGAAAGATCACTTTAATTATATGGCAGAGGAGAATCCTAATATAATCTGGGTCTGTCTTCCTTGTTTGCAGCTGGAGTCTCAAACCACCCCTCAGGTTTGGCTCTGCTGCTTTTAAGAGTCTCCTACGAGCTGTAGGGCAGCTTTGCCTCTGGTGCCATGGCATCAGTGCCTGCTCGTGTGCCTCTTTTTCCCTCGGGACTGTGTATTTTGATCTTGGTGCCTGGTTTCTTCTCTACTCCTGTGTTTTTCTCCTCCCAGACTGCACGCCTGCCTTGTCGCATCCTTATTTCTGCCTGCCAGCAGCATTGTCCTTGGGAGAGTTTCCTTCCCAAGACCCTGCTACCCGTACTGGAACACCCGACCCTGGAGGGGTAGCTTCTGCCCTCTGGTCACCAGAGACTGCTCACCTCTGAGCCTTGCCAGGGGCTATGCAGCCCTGTCAGGGGTCTAACACCAGGCTGTCAAGGACACTGCTAAAGCCATGTGTTAGGACTGCTCTCAATCACATGCTGGAAAAACCGAAAAAGACCCACCTGCTGTTAAATAACCCGACTTCTTATCCTGCTTTCAGTCCTGGCTTTATGGTGATGATTTTGAAAAGGCTAAATGGGAAAAGCCTCAAACAGCAGCAGAGCTGTTAGGGATCTGTGTCTTCCTTTGGAGTGATTATGGGAAGTGACAAAGGTGACAATTTCAGCATGATCGGATCGCTTAACTTCAAACCTACGAAGCTCAAGTGGATGATATTTTTACACAGACATGATTTTCGTCCTTCTCTCAGCCTTTATTTTCTAATTACATACTCTTTGTTTCCTGGTTTTGGACTCTCTTTTATTTGCAATTCAAGATGTTACAATTTTTTAAGACGAAGTTGTCCCAGAAACGCCTAAGAAGTTTTGCCAAATATTGAATGTATTAAATTTGAGTTGACAGCTCCATCTATGCAAAATGAAAAGTGGAAAATATTGACTATGGCTGGAAATGAGGTGGCACATAAAGATAAGATGCAGATGAAGGTTGAAAAGTTGACAGCACTCTAGGAGATACTAAAACAGGGTTTAATAGGCAGTAAAAGGGAAGGTTTGATGCAGTACTAGGATGCATGGCTTATATGTGATTCAATAGGTAGTCAGGCCTGTCTGCAAGCTGGCAAGAGATGAACTCCTGCTACCTCTTTGGCGAACAGGCTGAATTCGGTGTGAACTCATCCTACTTCTTCCTGCTGACTCCATCCATGCAAGGTGGGAGAAGAATCTGCTGTTTAGGGAAGGGCTTAAAAAGGGAAAGTCTTGAAAATCTGTATGCTGAAGATGGCTTCAGTGTCAGAGGATTGCGTGTGCATCAAGACCTGGCCTCATGTACTTCCCGGCACTGCTCCTTTCCACTTGTGCCCTCCCCGTGTTGCTGTGCTCTCACCCTGGGTAAATGAGCGGAGGAGCCACTGCTGGGCCACTGCTGTGACTTGGGAATGGGGAGCAGCTTCCAAGCGACAGCGAGAGCACGCTCTGGTCCTTACAGCCACCATCCCTGGTCTTCTGCTCACAGGGGTGGAGGGTACGCGGAGCCCTAAGCTGGGGATACCAAGAACACACATTTCTGTTCATGCCTTTTGAAGCTGCTACACATAAACCAATGCTGCAGTCAAGTTTGCAAACCTTATTCCTTTCATCTGTTTCCTATGACAAGAAAACCAAGGGCTTAATGTGATATCTCAATAAATCCTCATGCTACCATCCAGCCATTCCTGAAATGCAGCGTGGCTCAGATCATTTGACATAGTTATCCACTGCAGAGATGGTCCTTGTTTTGTCTGGCCATGGGATTGCTTCCTCCAATAACTGATACTCCAAATTGAAAACAAAACTCTGTGCAGTGCCCCCTTCTTTTGCGTACCTCTGCCAGCTGCTTGGCGCTTACCAGCTTGACAGCCTCTGGCAGTGAGGGAGTACACAGCCAGGCTTTTTTGGCGGTTTTTTTGTTTTGGTTTGTTCCCCCCCCCCTCCCCCCCCAGCGTGAGCCAATGCTTAGCGCAAGGATGTCTTTAAACAAATACATCGCTGCTGTGAAAAATGGCAGAGGCAGAAAAAGGCAGTAATATTGCATAATCTGCATAGTGAATATAGGCAAATGCAAGCATGTTTTAAGCCCCTCTAATAGGCTATCGTAAACATGCAGGGGTTTACGGCATTCAGCTGAAGAATAACTCCCATAAATTACATGAGGTGCAATTTCTTTGTTTTCATTCTGAAGTTTATTTCCTTTTATGTTTAGTAATTAAAGCAGAGCAAAGGGATTGCATTACGGAGTGTAGCAAATAACAGCGGTGATTACATGGAGGTGTGTCATAGGACTCGCTTTGTTTTGCTGTGCATGCGGCGTGGTGTTGGTCTGCAAGCCATGCTTCACATCGCTGAGACTGGTCATCTAGCCTGAAACAGCCGGGAACTCCTGCCCTCCCCTTGTGTCGCAGTAAGTCGGTTGGGGTTCAGCCACATTTTTAAATCATCTTCTGCAGTGATTTATTGTCCTGGCAGGAGATATCTCCAAGGAGCTCCTAGGTGCAAAGCCGTGCATGACCACGACTCTTGCAGCTCAGGGTGTCCCCAGCCCTCTGCTTTGCAGCCTGGGGCAGGGACTGGGCAGGTGAGGCTCTCCGTGGCTGTAATCTCTGGCCAGATTGGGCAGGCACTCGCTGCTGTGCCCATGGCACTTGTTCACAGCTGCAGTCATCTGCAATTTTGAGAAGGTTTTGAAATCACTAACGAAGTTCCTATGTACTAAGAGACCAATGTGTTTTCTGTTACAGTCTATTTCCTGAATTCCCACCCAGAATAACCCCAAATTGACATCACTGCCTGAGCAGCAGCGTTCATTTATCTTTCTTTATATACACCAAGCCTTAAAGAATTTGCTTCTTGATCTGAGCTGCTATCAGGTGAACAGATCCCTCCAGCCTTCAGTGGTCTTCCTTTGGCTGCTTGGTTTGTTTGAGCTTGGAGGATTTGCTCTCCCAGTGGGACAGAAAACTTTGTCTTCAGTCCAGACTGAAGATCTGAGCCATTCCAATGAACTGATTTCAAGGCTAAATTAGCCGGTTCTGTGGTCAAGGCTAGATCTCCGCATCTCTATTTCCCTGTTAGTTTTCTCGGGGAGAAGCTCATTTTTTAAATGAAACTAATATGCTTAGGTGTAAAAACCAGACTGATAGCAAAATAGCACAAACAGGATTTTGACTCAGCTGTGTCTTTAGATTTGCAAAGGAAACAGTGACATCACCATTTCTGCAGACAGAAAAATCCCAAAGGATGCACAAGAGGCGTGCTCTGCCTTCACTTGATATCCCATGTGTGATCCCAGCCTCGCTGCTGGAAATAGTCCACTGCTAGCAGGAGGAAAAGCAGGTTGGGAGGCTGTAAATTCTCATATTTCGCTGTGTTGTCTCATTGCGTGGGTTCCTTAGTTTCACACAAGCAGATCAGCCTTCTGGCTTTGCACCATAAACTTTGCCACCGCTGACTCTGGGCATTACGTGTGGTGAGAACTGGAGCACCCAAACCAGGCTGCAGGCAGGAGAACTGCCCAGAGCAGCTGAAATTCAAGGCTGAGGGCAGGGGCCCCAATGCTGCCTTCAAATGCAAATAAGATGGGATTTGATACTGTAAACAGGATGCCAGGGAAGTCAAAGAAGTGACTGAGAAGGCAACTGTGTTAAGGAGTCTGTGTGGTTTGAGCCTTTCATCTTAAGGAAATGGTTCACTCAGAAGACAACCTGCAGAGCAGGGAATGCTTTCTGACACCTCTCGTCAAACTTTTGTCAGAGCTCATTTGTAGTACAGCATGTAAACCACCCCAAGATGTTTTTTGTCTTTTACGAATCAATTGACAGCCGGAGGCAGGGGTAGAGCAGCCACATTGTGGTTTAAGTATGCATACAGAAATTCACTTTAAATACGATGTAATTAAGAGTGCTGCTAAGATGCACTGAAGGTTTCTGAGCTAATGTAACACAGAGATAAGATTGTCGTGATCGCCTAAACAACTTGAAATGTGGTGCAGAGCAACCCCAGCTCAAGCTTTGTACCTCCGTGAAACAGATTCAAGCTACAAGACCTTGGCAATGCAACATTTTATTTTTATGTAAAATGTGCAATGTGTATGTAGGTGCTTTTTCTTTCTTCCATGCAAGGTTCTGGTCTTTCTTTAAATTCTGCTACAATACAATGCTGAAAAGTTTTGAGTGCCAAAAAGTTGTCTCTGAGTTCAAGAATAAACAGCTATTCCCCAGGTACTGCGTCCTCTGAGACTCAGGTCTAGGAGTTCAGGTTCATTATTTGATTCTACTTACTGCCAGCAGTTACAAAAAGAAAAAGATGATTTTGTGCATGGTTCATTTGTATTGTATTGTTACTTGAATAAAATAATCATACAGCTGATGCTAAACATAGCCATATACTAGACAGGCCCATTAAAAATAAATGTATCATTTAAGTTTTTTTTAAAGAGTGAAAAATGAGGTACATTTGTGACAAAATAAGGTTAGTGGATTTTTTAGAACTTTATGTAAGTTTTCCCAGCCTGAGGTTAAAATCTATTTTTAATATTTTATAGAACAACAGGAGTAACAGGAAGCTGTGAGAAATGTTTTCTGCACCTAATTTTTCATAGTTCAAGAATTGAGGGGTTTTATTAAGGATTCGGTATCCCAGCCGAGCGGCGGGGGCATGGGGGGCCGGGCAGCGGACTCAGCCTCTTGCGGTTCTGGTGCCTGCTGTGCATAGCTGATCGTTTAGATCAGCTTTGTTATTCCTTTGAGTATTTGATATATAACTTGGTTTGATTATTGGCAGAAGTCTTCTGGGACATTGCTCTTCCCAGAGCAAATCTTTCAGGCTCAAACTGAATAAAGATACCAAAGGGTTACCAGCTTGGAATAATATTTCAGAAAATATTTTGCAGTGCCACCTCACAGTCCACTCAAATTCTTACAGGATACCATCACCGAGGTATTGGTTTCACTTTTTAATAAATTCAGGCGCATTAAACTCTCAGTCATTATTTACCGAGCCCTTAATTCAGACCGTGTTAATTTTATGAAAGATTCCCTAAGAGCTAGAGTTTGGGCTTCAATACGCCAGCAAACGCTGGGAGATAAATCCACCCTCTTTACTTCTGCTTCCAGCTGCTATAGGGAGCCTGTTTTGTCAGTAAGAAAAAATATATATGGCTCACTGGATGCCATTAGTTTGAAAAATCGGGGAGGGTTTCTTTTTGTGTGAGAGGAGCAGAACTTTAATGGCATCCCAGCAGAAACAAAGCGCTAAGCGCCTATCTTTGCATTTGGAAAAGTCAGAGGTTGAAAGCAGTTCCCTTCAAACACTCGAATTCTAGGCAACCTGTTAAAATAAACTCTGAAGGGAAAACAAAACACTAAATAATCACGTAACAGGAGTATCAAAATGGTTGGTAGGTTGTCTTTTTTCCTTCCCTAGATGATTTCTGAATTTAACAAAACAGTTAAAACCATCTGCGGGTCCAAGCATCTCAATTATCTGGGTTTGAAACCTTCTTCTGGTAATAGGTGATGAGGGAATTGTTGTTTTGACAGCCTGCATTCCCAGGAACATGCCGAGTACAAGACTGGCTTCTTAGCAACTTTTCAAAGTTAATAAACTTGCTTGTTGTTTTTCCTTTCTAAGTTCCATTTTATACTCTTAAGCATCCCGTTTATTAGCACTGAAGCAAAGCGGCACGCCAGGCAAAGTGCTCTTCATAACATGCGTATGCGCCCAATACGCTTGATTCCCCTTGTGGAGCTCCTACGGAGAAAATTCTCCGTTCGTCTGAAATAAAATGGGTTATTTTGTAATGTCCAGAAGTGAAAGAAGGATAATGTCATTAAGATGCTGCTTTTAAAGATATCATGGAAATATCTTTAGTATTTTCACATCATTTTTTGTCTCCTGGATGAGATAATGCTCTCTGATAATGTGTATTTTGGGAATGGAACCATTCGAAAGTGAATGATAACTTTGAATGTTAGTTATCTATCTTTGTTCAGAGAGTGAAACTGTCTTAATTCATTATCTTGAAGCAGTGACCTGGGGATAAAAGGAACTTCATTGTCACGTAGAGTCCCTTGAGCCTTGTTTCTTTAGTGCGATGTTCTGTCAAACTGAGACAGCAATAAATTAACCCTTCATTCTTTAGGAAATTTCTGATCAGAAGTCAGATGGAGGTTAACACCTCATTCTGGCTGACAGTTTATTTTTGCATCCGGGAGTTTGCCAGGGTGTCTGTATTCTCTGGTGGAAAGAGGCTGTTGAAGCCCAGGATGGGCTGGCTGTGCTTTGGAGGCGGTTGCAGGGTCCTGCCTGGCAGCCGGATTTGGTCGTGTGCTCTGCTCTGCATTCAGGTCTCTCATTGACAGACTTTGCTATATGAAAAAAAAAAAAAAAACAAAAACCAAGAAACACACAAACAAAAGAAACCACCAAAACAAAACATATAATGGGCTTCACAGATCACCTCCATTGATGGTGGATCAGTGATATGGCTAGGAGAGAAGAGCTGGGCCTACTGAATACCAACTCAAATGTCTTTTGCTCTTCAAGTTAGTTTTGCTATGCCTAAAGGTGGCATTTTAAGCAGAGTTTATAATTTATTGCTTGGATATATGGGATAGCTATTCATTTAAATCTTGCAAAATACTGCATTGAAAATTTTACTCTGCGTGAAGTTGAGAATTGTTTTTAAATTGGTGAGTTTTAAGGTAACTGTTTCAGGTGATCTTCATTGAAAGACTGTCTAGAAGAGAGTAAATCCTGGAACGTAGAAAATGCAAGACTATGATGTTTTACTGCTTGCAGCTTTTTATTATGGTAAGGTTACTCCTGGTTTGAGCAAAGTGCCTCCCGAGTTTGTGGTGTGATGGACCTTTCCTGCATTGAGAAAAGCTGGATGGTATCAGATAGCTGCTGCCTTGGGGTGAGTGTTTCTCGATATAACCCTTCCATGGAAAAGGTAGGACAATACAGAGTGACCCCTAATTAACACCAGTAACCTTCACTTAGACTTGCCTTTAGTCACTCAGATCTCCATACCTAGACATGATTTATGCTTACAAATTATTCAGGTTTTACAGGGCAGTGACAGTTTCCTGGGGTCAAGAGACAAAGAGTATGGGTTGTAATAAGGTGATGTGTGGTAGTTAGTGGCTAGTAATTAAAAGGCTTTAATTACTGTCATTTTTTCTTCAGTGGAAAATTGTGCTCTGATTCACTGGTTCAGAAGGTGAAGGGATGTGTTGAGCAGCTGGGAATACGCAGTGTTTGAGATGGATTGCTTCTTCCATGAAATTGTTTTTGCCAGCGATAAAGGTGTGCGGGGAATACTGCAACGCAGTAAAATGTTAAAAGACTGCGTGCCTGTTACTAGCTGACTATGTATAATCCAGAGTCTCTAATCAGGTTTTAAGCTGTGGCATTATGTTCTGCATAAAGATAAAGTGAGTGTATTGCTTCTAAGAGTTTCTAATCTAACAAGTCAGAAAGGGAAGATGTCAGTGATAGTTATTTGTGCACACTTTTTATTACATCAGCAACAAAGACTCTCCCTGCCCCACTGCTAACGGAGCTGGCCCCACGAGCCAGTTCCTTAGCGCGTATATATACTAGAAGTGTAAATTACAGAGCACTTACATATAAAAAAACTTCTGTAGAAAAACCTGTATTTAAACTCCAGGGGTCATAATTCACAGGAGTGAGTGCTTCCTGAGTTACTCCTTCAGCAATCTTTGCTAATATTGTTACAATTCTATTTCTTGTCTTAATCCGATGGATGTAATCCTTGCTTCCCACGTGTATGTGTACCTCGGGATCCTCCTTGGGTGAGGACCAAGCTGTGGCAGGTGTGTGCCAGTGAGGAGGTGGCTCAGGCACCGTGCACACCAAAGACCCAACAGCCTGACAAATACAAATGACTGGTGCGAGTTGGGAACTTGCATCTGTTGAGGTACTGTAACTTCTTTGATACAGTGAAATGAAATCTCTATCTAGTGAATGGGAATGGATGCCCAAAGGAGGAAACACAATGTAAGAACTGACATTGTTTTTCTCAGTCTTTTCTTTTTTTTCAGATAATTAATTTTCTGAAGCATTTCATTCCCATTTATCATAAGCATGTCTCAGAAACATGCTGCGTATGTGTCATTTGTTTTATCAGGCACAATATGCCCGTATATATTTCATAATGTGTGAATTGTATATAAGTGCAACTCCAGAAGGGATAATTTCAGCAAAGAAGCTTGAGATAGATCAGGATCTGACAGACATGCTGTGAGAATGAGGAGAGCTCAGTGAGAGATGCCACCGGCGTGCTCCTGCTGCCCTTCATCTCCCCAGGCCTTCCTTTCAAATTCCCTTTTCTTTTCCCTTATGCAAAAAGCAAGGCCAATATTTATCTCAGGACTCAGAACAACAGCTAGTGCAGCAGAAAAAAGATGTCTTTTGAGTGCTGAAAAAATTCAGCGGTGTATACATTGGAAAAAAAAAAGTACTACTGTGAAGATTTGCATTGTCAGGGATACATCTTTTAGGCACCTTCTGGTTTTGGACGTTCAATTTTGCAGGTCACTGATTGCATCTGCTAAAGAGAGCCTGTGCCTCTTCCGACACACAGGCCCAGATTCAGCAGAGTTTAAGAGGCTGGATCAGGTTTAGGAATCTGATGCTTTGCTGAATCTGGGCTGCAACCGGCATTCGGGAGTGGGGGCCAGCAGGAGACCAGAGCTGCCCACACCCAGGACACTTCTTCGAGGAGTGTTGTCACCGCGATGCTCTCCAGCAGCATGGGCTATCACCTACTTCTGAGCAACAAACTGAGCTCCAAAGCCACCTATGCTTTAAGCATCTTGGACACTACACAGCCCTTCAGAATCATCTTTTCCAGATCGGTGATTGTTCAGTAGTCTACCCCAGGTGGTGTGGTTCCTGCCCCTCACACTAACAGGCTCACTGAAGTGTCCAGCTTCTACATTGCTTTTGGACGCTAAATTGTGAGAAGGATATTCTCGCAGCTTGATGGGCTGATGATGTATTGAGGCAGTCCTGTGGAATAAGGTCTAATCCTTCTGCTTTCCCTAACTGCTGTTAGCATTCTATATCTGCCACAACCTTGTTATGAATTAATTCCTCATGCTGCTCCCCTGAAATAACACTGTTTAACCCCTTTCACAGATAAAGCAATTTTCTTTAATTTAGGAAAAACCTTGTTTGTCTGTTACATGGAAGAAATCTTATTGCTTTTGCCCCATGGCCCCTTACTTAATCCAAACCGTTTCTTTAACCTTCATTTATAGAGGATCTCTCTGTGCTACCATTCAGTGCATCAGTCTGAGTGACATTCAGTTAATTATCAGACGCTCAAGGTTATTGTTCTTACGATTTCGGAATCAGATGGGGAACAACCTTGCCTCACAACCAGCAGCAACAGGACTGACGAATCCCAGTGTTTGGAATTCTCTCCATCCCCTTCCAAATACTGGTGTCCCTGGAAGCAAAATGCATACTGACTCTGTCCTCAATATCTAGGTTGTTCTGGACTTAAATTTATCTTACAAATTGCTAAGGAACATCAGCAATGGATATTCTGCAGCCTGTTTGGACAGTGCACACCTGTGCTTGAGCTGGACTTAAGAAATTTGTTCATAAAGTCTAAACCTTAATCTCTTTTGCATATTCATTCTTGTCACATCTATGTTGGTTGTGAGAACAAATTGATCCTATTTCTGACAGTCTTTTACTTGTTTTAATACTAATAGCATTTTTCTCTTCATTATTCTTTAGGCTAAGCAACTCCATTTGGCTTTTATTTATAGGACGTGTTTTATAGACCTCTGATCCTTTGTGGTGTTCTCCTTTGGATGCTTCCGTTTGGGGCAAATCTTCCTTGACATGCAGCACTGCATGCATACATGTAGTACTGGATCTGAGGCCCCCCAGTGCTGGGGAGAGTGACATGTTGCTTACCTAGCAGGAATTTTCCGATGAAAAGGACCTGCAAACCTGGTTTATACATCCCAGGCAGGGTTTTTGCTGCCGCACAGTCCCATGGCGTTGCTGACACATTCAGCCATGTGTGGATCTGTGCAGAGCTATTGCCCAGCCAGTTGCTCCCCTGCATATGTTTGTGCTATTTAATGCAGCGTCTTATTTACTGCAGTATGTGGCACTTGTCTCTTACACAAATCCATCCTTCTGTTTCAGTCTGGTTTTATGTCCAATTTGTTAAGATAATTTTGAATTACATTCACATCCTCAGAGGTACCTGCAGCCTCTTAGTGTCACCAGCAGACTGAATAAGCACACCTTCTCTTCCACCGTTGCTATTAATAAAAATACTGGAAAACACGAGACCAAAGACAGACTCACTTTGGCAGTGAACTTTTAATAATTACTCTCCAACTATGTCAGTTATATCTACCCTTCAGTAAAGTTATAGAATAGGCCTCCGGTGAAGTCCAAATTGAACACTTCCAAAGTGATAAGAGCTAAAACACATGTGCTGCAAAGAGGTCTGCAAATCACAAATGGACTTACATGCAGGCAGCCCCTGCATGTATCTGTTTTTTAAAAATAAGCAGAAAATTTTGCCTGCCAGGTAGTGAGAAGGCGAAATGAATTTTGATGTTAATTCCCTCCCCAAAGTTGAAATTTTCACATTCCTCTCTCCTTAAAGGCATTTGAGGGAAGTGTGGCAGGCATACCCTACAGAGGAAGAGCTAAGTTGTGCTACCAGTGAACACTGGGTGTTGTGAATGTTCTTTCCAGAGAGGATGCCTTGTTCTTTAGAGTATTTGGGGACTCTAAAGAAACTGATGGCCAGTCCATTTCATTGTGGTTATTTTGAATAAATAAATAAATTAATGGCTGCATCATCCATTAAATGTGGTGTGGAGGCGTCAAAAATCAGAAGTTGAAGTAAAGGGTTTAAAAGCTTCTAAAGTTAAATCATTTCACTTGCAACTAACCATTTCCTTTTCAATATTTCACTGTTAATGTTGCTCCTTGAGCATTAAAAGCTTAAATGAGCACGTGTTGTAGTATCTTGTCAAAAAACGTGACTTATTCCTGCACTGTTGGTCTGTGAAGTCTGTAAACTTTTCGAAAGTGTGTTTGGAGAGATGGAAATGGATAATGGTGTTTTGGTGTAGCTTTGCAGACTTTTTAGTTATGTTCCTAAGACTCGGGAAGCACCTAGCAACCACATCATTGATGTGTATAGAACTTTTTGTATGCATGCCTTAGAAGAAGGTATCTTCATCTTAGGGAAAAGGATTTCTTTCGAATCTCAGAAAACTTTCTGTGGCTTATTTTCTACCTTTTTTTTTTCTAGATTTGAATTTGAGTTTATGCTAAACCTTTGTGCTCAGGTTTTGCTGGGACTAGTCTTTCAAGACTTGCCCTGCAATATGCATCCAGTGTGGGTGCTCTTGCATACGTTTGCCATGCTCCCTTTTACTTTGCGCTCTCAGAAGCTGTGCAGCCCCAAGTTGTATGTAACCAGACAGCAGTCGGGTAACCCATAGCTTGGTGCTCTCTTCTGCATCCAAGCCTGAAGATTATTTTTATGATACTATACTTCCTCTTAAAAAGCTTGGTAATTCTTCCGAGGTTTTGGCACCATGAATTAATGTCACTATTCGGGAAAGTAGTGAATTCATGTCAGATACTTGCTCTTGCCCTCAGGTCAGATCTGTGACAGTCACAGGTAGGCACGACCTTAAATCTAACAACTCATGTGTTGGTGCTCAGAGTGTTTTGTGCTTACCCTTAGCTCTTCCTTTGTTGAGGTGATTAAAAGATGCCTGTTGCTGTCTGCATGTGCAGCATGCTTCATTAACAGTGATTTATTTTGGAGTTTAGCAGAATTGGCGCTGTGCAGCACACCGATGTGCAGTAATAAAACGTGAGATGATTGCTAAGGCTTGCTTCTTGCTGCTACTGCTGCACTACTTAGGGGTCTTAGGCATGTTTTACAAATTTTCCTTCAGAATATTCACAAAACTGTGAGTTCATATAGTGCAAATTGTATCTACAAAAGTATTTTTCGTGTTCTGAATGTGCCCATATACCTTAGCCTTAGGTTTTTCATTTCTATTTCGTTTTTTCAGAAATGCTCAAAGCATTAAACATCCAAATGAAATTACTGTCAAGGAGCCATGCCTACTAACTCAGAAAAATTCACCACAAATATTTCTACTCCATGCATCTTTGTTTTCCCTGATACCCGACTGCAGTCAGAGGTCTTAGAGTCAACTTTCTTCATCAGAATCCAATTACAAACAAAGGTGCCTTTCAAAAGAATTTGCAGTGGATACATTGCCAAAAGTAAAGTTGAAAAGACATCTGCACATGTGTGTTGGCACTAGGTTTTCTAATGGGATGCACTTCCAAACTGGAGGACAGCTATCTCGTTTCCATCTTGAAAAAATAACCTGTGTAGTGCTGAAACTACACACATTTTCTTCTGGAAATAAAATATTAAACTTTGCAAGTTTTCAGGCCTCTCATATTCTCCTTGAGAAGCAGTGC
Source organism: Steatornis caripensis (assembly GCA_013398225.1). Taxonomy (NCBI): domain Eukaryota; kingdom Metazoa; phylum Chordata; class Aves; order Caprimulgiformes; family Steatornithidae; genus Steatornis; species Steatornis caripensis. Next base: position 442,673 of record VZSC01012841.1, on the reverse strand, counting down.
AAAACCCCCTGGGACTTTATAGTCAGAAAACATTTAGAAATGGGAAGGATCTTTTCAATTATGTATCTTTGCTCATGCACAAATGTTGCCTTTCCTAAAGTTGTTACCATAAAAAGTTGACGTGTTTCGACAGTTTTTACACAGCTCTGAGCAATGGGCCTGCTGATATGAATAGCAGCTATGTTTACAGGAAAACATTTTGAAGATTGGACTCATTCACATGTGAAATAGGGTACTATCTTGAGAAATGAAAATGCAGCCGCATCTTGAATACCACCATATTTTAACCTTAGGAAAATATTTTTAATGGTAATCATCTAATTTACTTTTTACTACTTTTTATGCCAAGACAGGCATTGTTTCTGTTTGGGAAACTTTCTGTAACACATTAGCCCGTGTTAGGAGATGCATGAGTAGAAGTCAGGGCCTGGCACGGTAAGTGGTTATGCCGGGCCAGGGCTCAGCTGACAGCAGAGACCCCAGGTACCTGTTTTCAGTGCTGCTCCTGGGAGGGCTGTTAGGGAGCACCACAAAGACAGTGCTTCTGGAGCCTTAATGTTAATCCAGCAATAGCAATTCTGGCATGACGACAGAACATGGTACTGCTCCTTATGTTTAGAAAATGATATATGCTAGAGCCTCTTCTATGAATATATTCTATGGTAATTATTACAGGGTATATGCTTTGGCTGTAAGTGCATGGAATTTCCATTAACGTTGACAGAAATACCAACCCCAGTCACGTACAGACAGTTCGTTAGTACCAGAAGTGACTGTTTCCATTGAGATTGCTGAAGATGTTTCTTTGAAGCAGATACATGACCCTCTGATGTCTGATGGTTCTCTGGAGTACATTTTGAATAACCAAGTAACAGGAAAGACATTCAGCTTTCTCACTGGACTTAATAATTAACTGTGCTGAGTACTAAAAATGTGTGTTTTTAGCATAGCTTATATTTTTGGCTGAAAGGAAGGCCCAGTGATTGTGTCAACACATCCTGGGAGGAAGCAAAGAGCCTACTACTTTTAATGCTCTTATGAGATAAAATCTAATTTACATTAGTAATTTTGAAATGTTTTGTATTAGTGTTTAAAATGCTTAGAGAAGCATGACTTCCTAAGTAGAAAAAAAAATCAGTTTGCAAAAACCACAAAGTAGCCAGAATTTTTCCCAAAGGGGGCGGTGAGTCAGGAGAAGCTCTGTTAAGAGGAGAAGTTGCAGTGGGGAGGAGTAATAAATTGAAGACTATCCAAGAATTTTCTCGCATCTATGGAAAATTAGGGAATAAAATACCAAAACAGCAATCTCAGTTCAAAGAGAGTATCAGGGATGTGATGCAAACAGCGTTGGGACCTGCAAACAGGACAGCCGTCTCCATGGTCCTCTCTGAAGCATTGTCCCTCATCCCCATCAAGTGTCCAGAAGCACCGTCCTCAAAGCCTGTGGAATAGAGGCATTTTGCTTGACTTTGGTAGGATCTGGGGTTTTAGATTCTTTTTTTTTTTTTTTTTAACTGAAAGGCAGATAAAATACTTTTTACTGCTCGCACTGCCTACAGACAGCTGAGAAGCTGAATGCTGCTGTTATTAATCCACAGAGCAGGAGGGGTTTTGGTCAGCCCTTCCACATGCTGTCAGGGTCTGTGGGTGCTTTTGATGGGTTCCTGGCAGTAGGTTAAGTGCAGTGCTACACCTCTTGTGTTTTTAATTAGGTATCAAAGGCTGTAAGTGATTGTTCTGTTTCAGTCCCACGTAGCTTATTGCAGAGAGTGAGGAGAATAATCATAAAGCATTGCATTGCAGTGTAATGAAGAGAAGCCTTGTAAGTGACATGATGGGCTTATGGATGGGAATAATACATGGGAAACCAAGAACACAAAAGAATTTCAGCAGCTGCTGGTGAATATAAGATTTATCCTCAATCTCACTTAAAGTAGTGTAAAATGAAGAGAGACTTGCCTTTGGCAGAAATCTGCTGTATAGGCGCAGTTATAACCAACAGGATTCGGTGCTTAGAGGAAAACTAGTATTTCTGCATGTATGAAGACTATATAGGGTAAAGAAATACTTTAGTCTTGAGTGCACTGTAAACACAGAGAGTAACGGCTTAAATATGTCAATCAATATAAAGGTCTATGATGACCTTTTTCTTCAAAAATTAATAATTAATACTCCAATCATTCACTTCAGTTGTTATTTTTCATTGATTAGTCCTTCCTGCTAACCCCAGCTAGCCTAATCAGTCTGTGTGAGAACAGATGAATATATTCAGTTAACATCTGCCCCCTTCAAAGGTGCATCAGATTCTTAGTTGTCTTAGTGCATCGAACCTGACTTTATTAGAAGAGTCTTAGCAATTTTAATTCGCAAAAGCAAGCAGAGACCTCTCATGATACCCCTTCACATGCTATTAGTCATGCAGTTTGTCTTGTAAGCATGAAGGCCCCTTCCAGCCTTCAGTGATATGAATAAATTATAAGAATATGTGTCTGACTTGATTTATTTATTTTTAATATTCATAAAAGGAGGCATTTTGTCCCCACAGAGTTCCACTGGGGAGGGGGATACATTGCAGTGATAAGCTGAGACAGTCTTCATTCAGATTGCCTGCTTACAAATTTTAACTGTTTACAAGTTGTAACAGAGAGCAAGGAAAAGATCAAGTTTCATCTGGAGACGTTTTAGGGGGGGTTGTGGTAGAATTTTGGGGCAATGAGAATGGGGGTGAAATGGGAAAAGCAACCCCCTTTCCTGAGCAAGGTGGGAACACTTCCTAGAAAGTGTTGCTTTGTGGAGATGCGGTCCATGTACCGGATGATGTTTGTAGAGAAGAGTGAGAGTAATTCTCATAACTTTCCTCTTAACTATGATCTACAGAGTTAACTAATTATACTTCAGATTACCCCAGAGAGGCAGTGAGTGAATCTGCTGATGACAGAATTGAGAGACACAAGAAATCTCACAAGACCCAAGTGGAAGATGCAGATACGAGGTTACAGTTTGTAGTCCTCATCTGGTACCCAGCATACTTAGAGCCTCACAAATCATTCCTCAGAGAGATTTTAAATGAAATGTTTAAAAAAGTTTCTTGGTTGATCTTCAGGTGCAACTTTCCTGGAAAGAAAAACAAACTGTCAACAAACATAAGGAGCAGCGATCCGAAGTCTCCTTATAATCTGTCTTTTCTCTTTTACAGATTAGACGTTGCCTAAAATTTCCAAGGAGCCCAATTCTCCTCTGTAGTTACCGGACTTGTCTCCTCTGACCTGGGAAGCTGAAGATGAGGTTGCTATGGGAACTGCTCGTGCTGCAATCGTTCATGATGTGCCTTGCAGGTGAAGTGTCATTTTAAAACTTTTGATTTCAGAATGCCACTGTATTTCATGCTAATGCAAAAGTGCACGGCATTTTATATGCCAGTGATAAAATGGCAAAATAAGTCCCAGCTCTATGACTGGCATTACAAAACGTTGCTGAACAGATTAAGCCGACGCTCTTAACAAGCTCCTTTTCCTGTTGATCAACATCTTCACAGCAAAAGTGCAATGTTTCAAAGGTCTACTCTAGCTGTTTCCAGTTCAAAGTTGCTGTTGATGAAAGTTGTTTTCACATGTTCTGTGCTGAGCATTTCAATGCTCAATTAAACCTACGTGGAGGATAGCTTTAAATCCCATTAAAATGGTGTTATGTTACAGCTAGGACCTCACTTCATTTAACAAATAATTAGAATAACATTTTTCAGCAATATAACCATCTTCTGTAACAGCCCTTATTTAACTTTTTCTTTCCTGAGTGTTGCAATGTTTTGAGCGTTCCCGGCAAAATGAAATTTCCCAGGAATGTGCTTTTATGCTGGAGCTGAACAGTTCTTGGAAGACATTTCAGACTTGCAGAGGGTCAGCAAAGCTTGCACCAAAGCTTTGCTGACCTTCTCATGTGCAAGGAGTTGCTTGTGGGCTGCTGCTCGGTGGGCTGGGGGAACTGGGCTCGCGTCGATCCAGCCATGCCTCTGCAACGGGTGCTGCGATCGCACCAGGGCTGACAAAGTCTGTTTTGAATATATCTCTCTCTTTGCCCTTCAGCTATCGTTGATTATTTCCTCCTTGAATTGGCATTATTATTCTTTAACGTGTGTTTTGTTCTAAGGGGGGAGGGGGAGTGTTACATTTTAATTAATGTTTATATCACCTTGGTGTTCATCTGGATTGCTCTAATTTATCTGCTGCTCGGCAGTCAGAATGTTTTACTGCTTTTGTTTAGTACCTTGTGCTTTCTTCTCTTTTATATGTGCGCATTGTCAGGGTAGTTTTTCAGCATTTTAGGTAATAGCAAACTACTTTATAATAGTGTTTACTTTCTTCTGCTTAGCTCTACTGAACACAAAGCCACTTTTACGCTGGTACTTATGGGTACCTATTTTTGAAATTTGCTTCCAAGTCTTTCTAAATGTGCTATGACAGTTTCTGAGCTGGCAGAAAATTGCATGCAGAGAGATTCTGCAATGCAGTGCCACACGTGTTTCAGGAATTGCAACCCTAAAGCAGTTGTGGGAATACGTGAAGTGTGATCCTTTATTTTAAGCAAATAAGCAAAATAGTGGAAAACAAAAGCATGCAAAAAAATTCTTTTATTGTAATTTCTACACTTCAAATATCTATTCTGAAACGTTTAGGGTCAGCGAAATAAAGTTTCAGGAGAGTGTGTTCAGAGGGTTATCCTTATCTTTTACATCTGTTTTTTAGAAAAATGCATCTCATAAGCACTGTCTTACCCCACACTACTCTGCAACAGCATTTTTCCCTCATCTTTGCAGTGCACTGAAAATCTTCAGGGCATGGCATCAGTTTCTCTGTCTTGCTGAGGGAGATTTAATAGAGTTACGGGGAGAGGAGTGCCAAAAGTTTTGTGCGGAAATTGTGAGCGAGGGAATTGTTTCATTTTGCTGAAGGACCTACTCATGTAGTGCTTTGGGCCGACTTCTTTTGACAGGGTTTAAATTTGGAAGTGTCTGTGTCAGCCTGCAGTGTTGTATGAGCTGGCTGTGGGCATGGAAGGGATTTTGCTGGGTGGGCTAAGGTGTCACCACAAAGCAGGGCTAACTCGTTTGGGTGCAGTGCTGTTAGCTAATGCACTCGTGACGCTTCCCTGACCTGTGCGAGTGCTTTGCGTAGTGCTGTGGTGTTATGGACTATGTGAACACATTCAGATCTGGCTGTTAAATATTCCAGAGTTAAGGAGGAAACTGTGCTGGATGCCTTGCATCATCTTGTTCTGCACTGATGCACTCTGCAAGGCGGGAGGAGGTGACAATAAAGTAGTTAATTTTTGTAGTTGCTATTTAGCAGCTCCACACAAAAGGCACAAAGCCGTAAAACAAGAGTTCACAAACAAGCCTTCAGCCCTACTTAGTTTTTGTATTTTTATGTTCTGCTTTTTTTAACCTAGTTTCAGGAGGTTGGTTTGCCCCTGCTGGTAATTATGCTGCTCTTGGAGAACTTTAGCTGTTGATCCCAAGGAAAAAGCTCAGCAGAGACTGGTAACTTCCCAAGCTGTGTCCTGCTCCACAGCGTGGGGGAGCCTGAGGCTGCCCACTTGTCCTGGGGCACCGCTGCTCCCTCTGGCCTGCATGGTGGCTCTGCTTCAAGGCTACCCAGGAGGGGATGGAAGCTTTCCTTCTGTCTACAATAGACAGTCATTGTTCTTCTCTTAAATTATAAGTTTAAAAAAAATTTAGGAAGTAATATTTTATTTTCATGTTGCTCAAACCATTGACCCATCCTTGAGGAAAAAAAAAATTGAATTAGACAAATTTTAAAAAAGGTAAAAATGGTATGTAGAAAAGTTATCTAATGACCCTCCATAGTGCCTCATGGACCCTCAAATGACTTGACTGTGTTGAGTATTGAGTTACCTGTGAGAATAAGCTTAAACCTGAAAATCTAATATTTGTATTGTTGTCTTTCTAATAAGTGTCAGACACGCAGCCCAGGTATCACTCTCATCTTTCTTTCTGCCGCAGAGAGCGGCGGCACAGCTAGTGGAGGATGAGCTTTTTGCTTGTTGCCCTGCCAATGGTCCATGTGGAAAAGCGGTCCCACCGTCCCCGTGCAGCAGTGGCCCTGGTCCCATTTGGGGAGAGCCAGTGAGCTCCAGCTACTGCTGGTCCCAGCAGCTACTTGGGCTTTTTTGTGTGTGCGCTTCCGAAATGAACATCCGTTCACTAGAAATTGCATTAAAACTTCCAGACTTGTATCATTCAAGCCATTAAACAGCTGTCAAACCCAAAGCACTTGGAGTATCCAAACGTGTCGTTAAGGGTACCAGTTACCCACTGCAGCCAACGTGCCAGGAGAAGAAAGACGTGCCAGAGCTACTCACAGTCCACACAGGATATTGCTATTGATTTTACGTACTGGGTGTTCAGATATTACAGTTCTTCACAGGAGAATAAAACACTCGGATGGAAAGCTCCATCAATCCCAGGACGCACTTAAACCAGCTGCCTAGAGGTGCAAATCTACTAATAATTTGGGGAGCTATCCAGCCTCACTCAAAAAGGCAGCAATGCTGCTAAAGGTCTTTCTGATCTTACCATCCCCTTTCAATCCATCACCCAACCTGGCACCATATTTTTCAGACTACTTTTCTTGCTGGTTGTTCTGAAGTCGTACTGATAAAAACTCACGATGCTTTCTTTGGACTCCATAGTTGATGTATATCAATTCAGGGTTTTTGATTATATTTTCAGGAGTCTTTTCTTCAGGTGTCAGCTCTGGCAAGCAGTAACTGCAAATTATTCCTTTGGTGCCAAATAACTCTGATTTGTTAGGGCTGTCAGATTCCTTAAATAGCAGTTGTGGTGGTGATAATTTTAAGTTTTGGAGAGTAAGATGAGAGGCAGACTAGGCTGTGAAAAATAACACACAGCTCTTCAAGTCGTGACTTTGTTAACAAATGCTCTCTCGGGCAGCCCCACATAGCTGTCGTGTACCCTGAAACGCATTTGTGTACAGCCTGGGAACAGTGACGGGGAAACAAAAGATGTTGCACAGGATGAGCCAAACCAACTTGTGTTAATGAAGATGGGACACAGTCCGTATGCCTGTAATGTGCTGGACAAGTATGAAAGGAAATCTTCCGTATTTTTGTGACTCTTACGCAATTCTTGCCTCATTAACTTCCTGTAGCAGTGAGTTTCACTGTTGAAGTCATATTTGCATGTTAATGAGCTGCAGTCGCATAGATGCGTTAGCCATCTGAGTGTGCATATGCATATTTTATAATTAATTTAACCCCTGAAGATCCACTCACATTTTGACAGAAAACAAAAAAGGAACCAGTAGCTTTTGAGAAGTGTCACGCTCTGCTGTGTCCTGCATGCAGTTGGAGTCTGGCTTGCTCTCCTGCCCATGATCTCCCATCTCAGCGTTTTCTTGGAGGCTTTGGTTTCTGGCCTTCTGCTTGTTCTTGCTATTTAAAGAGAAAGATCTCCCCTCGCAACATACACACCAGCCAGCAAGACTAGCTCTCCTTTTTCCTTAGCAAGCACCGCATAAACACAATAGCTTCAATAAATGAATTTGTCTTGTAGCTCTGTAATAACGCTTCTGTTTTAACAAGGTTGTTTTGTCAAAGTGCTATTGCAGCTCTATCTGTTCAACGCTCCTGGAGACGTGACTAAAGTAGCTCCAGAAAGCACATGCTAAAATACAGAATCTAGTATTTGTTTTACACCAATTTGAATGAATAAGGAAATGCTGTTCTTTCTCTCTGCTAACTTGGCTTCTTCATAAAGCTTCGCAGCTGTGTAAGCCTTTGTTTTGCAACAGATTAAATGGGTTGCACAAAGATTTCTGGCAACTTTTTAGTGGAACATGGAAGGTGATCCTGAAACTTAGAAATACCTGTGTTGCTCCCCTGGAGTGGTTTGTATAGGTCACTCTGCAATTTCTGTATACATCTACACTCTGATACGTGAAAAGTTAGGGTTTCACAGTTGTCCAGGTATCCAGAATTAGGTATTAGACGTACTGCCTCTCACATCTGAAAAAGTAAGATGAATTAATATGGAGAAGACCACATGTAAAAATGTATACATCGTTTCAACCATCGGAACAGGGGTCAGAGTGGTATTTATTAATGGGCTGTTTGCTCGCTGGCAGTACAGGAATGCCTGTTACTGGTGTCACGATAGCCCAGCAACACCCACGCTTAATTCTTCAAATCCAGGGACAGCATCACGTTTTTCAATATCAAATTCTATCATATATTTGATTAAGATGGAACAAAAGCATTTTTTCGCCTTTTATGTGCTGAAAAATGCCATTTTCTAATATAGAAATATGCATGCGATAGCAGAAGTCAGAAAAAAAGAGAAATATTTCTGTAGAGTTTATTTTCAATGTGGTGGGTTTTTGTTTTCAAAACTGTGTTTTACAGGGAAATATTCACATAAGTGCCTGTCCAGGCATTGTTTTTCCTGTTGTCATATGCTGATTCAGTCTAACCAATACCTCAGCAGGGGTTAAGACCAGGATATTTAGAGAATAGCTATGTGATTCGGGGGGAAAAAACCCCAATATATAGTCAGGTGTTTTCCATTGTTAGACAAAAATTGCCATAATTTATATCAACACATTCGAATGAAATCAGGTATCCAGCTGTGGGAAAATTTGAAACTCAAAATTCATGCAAAGATGAATTTCACAGGCCTATTTGAATTCATGTTTCTATCCATCTACGTACAAAAGAAATTCTGCTAATTTAATGTCTGAATATAAATAATAAAACCAAGAAGTACCGTTGTACATATTAAATGATGGTCTTCTATAAATGGTGCAGCAATTCAATTTGTTCAGCATTTTTTCTGGTGCTGTGTAGTTCCCACGACCGGTGCTTTGATGTTAGTGGGTAGCTGGAAAATGATTAATCTGTTGCAGTTCCATAATTAATTAATTTATATTTTGGTCAGTTCTGCAGCACTTTGCATTTCTGTACCCAACTGCCTAATTAATGTTTGCATAGCACTTGGAAGAGATAAAGCACCGAATGACTTCTATTAATATAATCGCTTCTCAAACACCACCCAGCCCTTGGCTTCCCGGCACTCGGTAAGCTGGCACCGCAGCTCACTGGAGAAGGCCTGGCTGATGAGCTCTGCCTTGCCCTTAATACTCCGGGGGTTTTTCTTCTTCTGAATTATTGGAGGGGGTTTTTTGTTCACGCAAAGCTCCTGTGTTTTCAGGGGCTTTCGACAGAGCTGTGCCTGCGCTCCCCTGCTCCTCGCCCCGGGGGCGCCACTGTGTGGGCAGGCGGCCGTTAGCCCTGGCGGGTCTGGTCATGTGCCCGCTTCTCCTTCACAGGGGGCCCGGGCCAATCGGGGCGACAGATGGGCAGGACAGGCACGCGTCGGAGCACGTGCCGCCTATAAAAGCGGGGCTGGCGGAGGAGTGGCAGGGCCGCGCGGGTTCTGGTGTGGGGGCAGCTGCCACCATTGCTTGCCTCGGGCAAGGGGGCGGGGTTTGTACCTGGCCTTTGGGCTGGAGGCGTGGTTAATGTGTTAAAGTGAGACAGTCTGCGGAGGGTTTCAAGCATTAGTTAAAAAGGCCCGATCTGCAGAGGGCCTCGAGGACGAGTTTTGTCAAAAGACCTGCTCCGCACAACGTCCAGGTTAAAATACAGTTTTAACTGTAGCGACGATTTCGTCATGCCACGTCTCTGCTGAGGATCCCTGAAGAACCTGGCTGTCACTGCGGTGTGGGTGGTGAGGTCGCAGGAGAGCAGTGACATGACACCAGCAGCATGGTGTGCCGGCTGTGCATGTAGATTTTCCACAGAAAACCAAATGACACCATATAGCCCTACCATCAGCAAAAACTGCTGGACATGATTGCACCGATCTTCCTTCAGGAAAGTTTTTAAAAGCTGCGTAAAAACGTGCTTTAAATTGTCAATAAAAGATGGTGCTGAATAGTTAACTCCAGTGGAAGGCTTTGGACAGGCATTTTCTGGAATAAAAGGCATTTTCTGGAGTAAAAGGGTGCTCTTTATCACGGCTGGGGCAGGCTGCTGCCAGCAGGAGAGGACAGTAAAGGTAGGGTGGAGACGGGTTGCTTGGGCGAAGATACACGTCCCTTGTGCAGGGGGACAGCCCTGATCTGTTACTTTTTTAACAGTCATGGAATTGGATTTTACCGATTTCCTGTCGGTGTCTGGACTTGAGTGTGATGTTAAGCTCCCCAAGACTGTAAACCATGGGTTCAAGTCTAGTGTCAATTCCACCTGTGTCCCAAGCAACCTTCCAGCCTATTGAATATGATTAAACTGATCTGTGTTAAATGTGCTTTCACAATGACAAGAGACATGCTGTAGCTGATAGTTGTTCTGTTGTTAATGGGACATGCTGCTGTAAAAGTAAAGGCTTTTGAGGTTAAGAACAGCTGTGAGTGGTGAAGCCACGACAGTGAGCGTTACAGTTTGCTGTGGGTAACGGTTGGCAGTGTGAGATGCCGAGACATGCAATGGAAGTGATGCAGGAGCTGGCAGAGGTCTCTTCACTTGCTCAGCACTTGTGCTGGAGTCCTTCCAGGGAAGGTCCTTTCCTTGTACTTTTTGTTGCTGGTTAGAGTTCAGGTGTCTTGAACTCAAGCCAGAAAGCGTTCCTCTAATGTCAGGGAAAAGTTCTACAAACTTCATACAATTAAAAGTCTTATTTCGGTTTGGGATGAAAAATCAAAGAAGTGGGGTCATCAGCACCTCCAGGTGCGTTTGCCTTTGTCTTCTCCTCTAAGCCTGCCAAAAGTTTGCTGCTGCAATGAAAACTCTGCTGCAACCTCATTTGGCTATTTGTTCTCCTTCTGTAATGCCAGCCTGCTGCGTTTCTTGCGCAAGCCTAGACTGTCTCTAGGGATGGACAGAAGCTTCCTTAATATATGTGAATGCGTAAGCAGAGTTTAAAGGTGCTGTTGACATAGTGGTGATGAGTAATGATGATAATAACTAATACTAGTATGGTGCTATGTATTACAGTACAGAGGTTTGAAGCCAGAGGGCATGTAATTCTAGCGTGAAGCAACTGAAGCTGGAGATGAGAAGAGAATGGTTTAAACTAGGGAAGTAAAGAGTGAGAGAGAAACTTGTTTAAGTTGACGGCACTGGGATAAGATCAATTAGATCTGAAGTGGGCAGCAATTCATTTAAACTGAAACCAGAAGACTTTAGTTGCAAAGGTGTGATTCTCAGCTGTACATAGTTGTAAAGGGGAGCTAAGAAAATGTGTGTGATTATGTGTAATTTATGCTTATTTAGGTATTATATGGCAAGTTTTTCTGTGATTGCAGATGATTTGACTCAGCCTTACAAGAGGTCTGTACCCATTTTACATTCCTGATCTGTCAGCAGTGAAGCCCTTGCTAGATGTGACCTGACTCTGATTTAGGCCATAATTTCCTAAATTATAAAGTTAGAGACCATATCAATGCAATTTTCTCATTTCTCTTTTACATGCAGATGATTAGGGATATTATGTTTTTCTCTGTTTAACATGCAAGTCCATCTGGGCAAGTTTAATTACATCTTTCTGAAAAGTTACTGAGGTAAGATGATGCACTTTAAGTAAAACAGAGACTATACAGACATTTTTATAAGCAGATGTTCCAACTATCTGGCTATGTATTGATCCCCTGTGCGTTTTATATGATGCCTCTTTTCAATTTAGCTTCTTTGCATTTGAATTAGTGTGTATTGAAATTAAATCTCATTTAGGGAGTTAGAAAAATACCTACTTTTCCAAGCACATATCAAATCAGGGAGAATATGGACCCAAAATAATTATTTATTGCCAATGAGAATGGAAGTTTTGTGGCAACATTTGAGGTGTGATTAGACTATTGCTTTATGGATAAAATACTGTATGATTCTTAGAAAATCTAAATATTTTTGGAAGGGGACCTCATTTTGTAACACTTGCGTGGTCATTAAGGAGAATGAGAGGGTGAGATGTGGTGCAATGCAGAACCTGCTGGGTCGGGTACTGGGGCTTGTTGCTAGCTCCATCTTTGGGGTTTGATTTAGGCAATTGTGTATTTGTATGGTCTGAGAACTGCAGTGCTGGGCTGTTTATCTAGAAATAATGATACATGGATTCATTGCATGGAGACACTGTTTTCCCACTTTGAGATTTTGGTTTGGAGCGTGTGTTTACTGGTGTTTGTTTTCAGTTGCTGAGGAAAGTCTGGCATAACTAGTCAGAAACTGCCCTCTGTGTAAACATTTCATCCTCTGACACTGCCCTGCATAGGTGCAGAATTTCTTTTCCTTTTCTCCACATGTCCGTGAGTTTTTTCATCATTTAGAGTAGAGCCACTGGGGGAACCATTAGTTTCCACTCAGACTTGTGGGCTTAAATCCCTTGGTTTTGCCTTCTGCCATTACCTCATGCAGTGGAGCATTAACTGACCAAAAATGTTGTTGGCACCTATCGTTATTATTTAGATAATGGTCTTGCAGCTAAGCAGCAATTAAGATCATCCAAACTGGATCAGAGGGGAAAGGGTCAATTCAGCTTTGGTAATTGTAGTTCTATAAATGTGGGCAATAATAGAATTACCTTTTACTGACAGCTAAATGTGTAAATAGGCTGGCAGCGCATTGCTGGGCTAATGTTATCCATAGCAGAAAGTACGGCTTTTCCCTTCGTCTGCATGATTTTGTAGGGTTTCTCATAGAAATAAAGTTGCCTTCTGTAGCTGGGCGCTGGTTGTTGCGACTGCTCCAGGAGTTACAGGATTTGGGCTGCTAAATAGAACATGCATTATGCATTCTTGCAAGTTTCTGCTTCAAGTCAGTCTAATGCACATAAGTGGGCTGCTTGCAATAAATACTGCTTTTAATGAATAGAGCACAGAATGCTATAGTGCAGCTCATTCATCCAAACATTTTTATGCTGGTTTATTGAAGCGTTTGTCAAATGCTGTGACAGTCTGTGCTCTGAAATTAAGGATATACTCATGACAGGCTGCGCTGACTTACTACTGCATGTTTTAGAAAAGTTTTCCTGTATATTACGATGAAAAAGCAAAACTTGCACATTGTCACATCACTGCTTCAATTTGGTTTTCCTTATGTACTTGAATTTTTTATTTTGCAATAAAATATACGTTTTTAGCTTCATAAATCAAACTAAGACACAATTGTTAAGTAGTCTATATAATATTAATTAGGCTGTGAAGCAAGGCAAGCATTACAACCATTTATAATTGAGTACTGCAGAAGTTGCTAATCAATGAGACAGCAAACTAATTAACCAGCCAGCAGTCAGCATCCTCAGCTGAAGTTGGTGACTTTCAACTTAAACTTTCTGGGTGTCAGTGAAAGTATGAAAAATATATCTATCTCAATATATTGATGTGTCTTCATTCTACTTTTCTGGGTTTAAACATAGGAAAATTGCATCTGTTTTAAGCAAAATTGTCATTTCTAAAACATCCCACGTCCGTATTGCATAACTAAAAAGAAAGTAGTACGTCTGAGAAAGCTTTGTTTGAACTCTGTGCAGTGCATGTTGAGTAGAGCATGACTTTAGGTGGCTTCCTCTTTGTGTCTGAAATACCTGCCATACCATCTTTGAATTTGTACCTTCTAAGCCTTCGTGGCTGCAAAATCCCTGATGAAGTTCAGAACATTATCGTTGTTTTCACTTCTGAAAAGCAGATAATACAATGGGTGTTCGGTGAGATGTGGAAGAATAAATTATTCCTGCGCCTCCAAGCTTGTTGTCTGTGTATCTGGACAACATAAAATGCTCGCTGAGAGTCAGATCAAGCTTTATTGCTGTAGCATTCACTATCCTTCCATTTTTCATGTGGTCCACATGAAATGGCATTTTCTCCAGGTTCATGCTGTGTGGACTTTTCTAGAAAACATCTGAAGAGGGACTTGAAAGAAGGCAGGTTGCTGGTTGGGCTTTCTGGGGTATGAAAGCAGGGAGTAATGCAGAAGTCACAGCAAGATAAAAAGGGGCTGGAGGCAGCTGGATGTACAGGTAGAATGAAGATAAGAAACATGCAGTTCCTCATGTACTGAAAAAATTGTTTCCAAATTCTTGATGTCAAGTAACCTACGTCAGATTGTATTTCATAATGTCCCTTTAAAGGGGAATTATATATGAAACAAATAATGACATTGTTGTATTTCTGAGCTTTACTGCTGAAGTCCAGGTTGTGGTGATTTGGCAATAACTTGAAGTATGATGTTCTTTCACCTCGCACTTTGTCATGATTTTGTGATCCCCTTGAATGTGTAATGCAAATTCAATGCCCGTAGTGTGCCAGTGGACTCCAGCCTTCTTTTTGGTTGATGCACAAGTACACTGTGACCATACCCGGAGAAAGTAAATACAGGCAGCTCTGAAATTGCAAACGTTACTGAAAGGGATGATACTTACTGAGAATTAGAGTTTAAAAAGTAGGAAGAAAGGCTTAAGGAGATACAAGTTTCGTTCTTGTGGTTTTCTTCCTGAGGAAAGAAGTATCTTTGAAAGAGGCAGAGATGTGAGACCAGAGCGCAGGCTGAGGAGTGGTACATGTGCCAGGATAGAAATGATGGCTAACATGACAGCTCTGAAAGAATAATTGAGACTTCCAAAAATCTTTCATGGACATCAAATCAGGAGGAGAGTTGGGAGTGAGGAGAGGTTGATAGGGTCTTGAAGGACAGTGCAAGGGGTCCAGCTATAACCAGGGCACCTGCACGAGAGCGAGCTGGAAGATGCTTTTGCCATTGTGTGTATGCTTACATGTTGGCTCTCTTCAGTCCCTCTGGCTTAGGAACATTGGAGTACTTAAGGAGAGAAAACAAGTCTAAAAGGCAGCGCAGCACGTAATCAGATTTACTGAAATATGTATTCCTCAACTGGAATAAAAGTGCTCTCCATAGCAATATAAAGATGATGCCTCTCCTGACTCAGGAAGCCCGGCTGCAACTCTCAAGTCAAGTGGCTGAGAACAGTTACCAGTAATGGCTACATCTCTTGTTTTATAAATTGGAAAAACTGTGCAGATTCTCAGTTCATTCATATGTGATAGTGAGGAGTGGCGCTGGGTGGAGTGGGCTCCCCAGGGTGCACCGGTGTCCCCACTCCCTTTCCAGGGAGGGAAGACAGGTGTTGGGTCCTTACTGATCTGTGCTTGCTAATGTTAGCTACTCATTTCAAAATACGATAGCTCATTTCCACCATATGTAAGATACAGTTGCAGGGCATTTCCTTTTCTTAATTTCAAGATCCTAATTAGCCCAATACATGTTGTAAACCCTGTGTCCTCTCTTTTCTGGGTGAAAAGCAGTAGTTCTGAGTGTATTTTCTTAGTTATAATATCCTTGTGATTTCACTCTTCAAACAACTAATTGGAAAATAATCTAGGTAGAATTTTCCAAAAATCATTAATACTGACTTTGCTTTATCAAGTTTAACAGTCGCATTTCTTTATCTCTACTGCATTTCTGCATCAGCTTGCGTGTTTTCTTTTTTCTGGCTTTTGTTTGTACGTTCATGTGCTTAGGCTAGAATATGGAAGCTATTCCTTAATGAAAGGCAAAGAAGTAGCATGCCATCAGTTAGCGGGAGGAGGGAGAACTTAGCGCTTTCCCATGTAAATTATATGAATCCTGGATGTAAGCCAGCCATTCATTTTGTTAAAATGGGGTTTGATAATTGAAACTAATTTAACATCGACCCCATTATGTTGCATTTTATTGCTTATTTAATATGCCTGTCTCACAAGCTCCCAGAACGAGGAAGTGGCTTTGTAACGTGAGTTTATAATTTGTCAGAGCTCCAGCCATACAGGTAAATGTTAAGTTTGCTCTGTAGGATCAGTACCAATGTATGCAACGGATGTTTTGCCTATGTTTGGTCAACGCGCTATCTTTATGCAGAGCTGTGTATCAGCAGGCACTTGGGATCAGCGCTGATGCAAGTGCATTAAGCTGAACAGCTGCAGGTTTGTGCAGGTTTGCTGTGGAATGCTTGCTTCGGCTGGAAAGCAGCCTCGTGGAAGGTGCAGCAGAGCCCTCCCCATCGCTCACTGCAGGGTCCTGCATCCCTGTACTGCTAGAGAAAAAAAAGGTTTGCCAGGCCTGATGGATAACCCCATTCCTCCAGTCGCATAAGTCATTATATTGACTTCTGTCAATGAATACCAGTTTAAATCAGCTGACGAGCTGGCTCGTGTTTTCATGACGCAGGACTTTCATATTGTGCCATCCTACTTCTGGTTTCCTCTGTCCTACTGTTCTTTCACATCATTTCTGTATTTCACCGCTAGCTAAATATTTTCTGCAGCTGATGAATCACTAAATAATCTCATAATTGGTTAGCATCCCTTTTGGTACTAATTGCAGTACAGCACTAGATGATGGTTACTCAAACACGGTTGTATTTATCAAAACAGCAGTAAGCAAAAAAAGGTCAAAAGGGCGAGAAAATACAGATGTGTGCAAACAACCGTGATGGATGTTTGTTTACAAATGTGTGCTATTCTGCAACTGTGGCTGCAGGAGTGGCTGTGAATGATGAATTACTGGAGTTTTACCCTTGTGAAATGGCAGCAAGAGAGAAGTGGTAACAGTGAGCCAGGGTTACATCATGGGGCCTGGGGACAGGGAGCAAAAGGCACTGAGCTGTGCATCAACACTGACAATACATACAAATAGGAAAGCTGCAAACCCAACTAAAGTTACTTAAAAGGAAAGTGGAGTTAAAAAGTACAGCTAATACTACTACACCTGTGTAGTACAAACTAGGTGAGAATGTGTAGAACTACTTAATATTATATCCATGTCTGAAAAGCCCTAAAAGAGGCATTCCGTGCTCGGGTTTTAGCTGCTACTTGATAATCCAGGCCACGTTTAAAGCATATGGCTAATATCTCCTTTTTTAAATATATGTGCATGCAAATGAATATAAAGGACAGAAAACGTGTGTGAGGCAGAGCATACAATTCTCTCATCGTGAAATAGCAACATTTGACAGGTATTGCCTTAATCAAAACACTACAGGGTGCAGGAAGGGAGGCACTTGGATGTTATACTGATGAAGGCTTTGGAGCTCATTTGTACAATCAAAATGCTTTGTTGGCAGGAGTTGACACAGGGAATTGTTAGTATTGCGTAGTCTCGGTGCTGAAGTGCTGGGTCATGATGTCGTATTTCTTCTTGCCCAAAAGTAGTGAATTCCGCTCTGGAGTAAAAATGACGTTGAAGATCAATGAGATCCTCCTTCAAAACAAAATACTTTCTCCCTCAATGAATGTCCTCAGGAATCGGCTCAAACCCAGAGAGAGAGAAAGCAGGTCAACCTTGTCTTCAGTGCACTGTTGCGTTTAGCATTTAGACCATCCTGAGCAGATCCGGGAATCAGTGCAGCCCAGAGGCAGGAGATAAAGAAACCATCGGCAGGGCTGCAAGAGTTTAGGACCAACATCATGTGAGTCTTTAGCTGCAAAAATCTGTAGTGTGTGCTGGTGAACTACGGCATGTATGAGGGATGAAGTCCTGATGTTGCAGCACTGCTCGAACAGTTGGAAAAGGCTAGGAACTGCCTAACCAGGCTGGATAAAAGCACCAATGGTGGGAATCTCACCTAGGATTTGAGGAAGAGAAATCTCTACCTTAGCCTTTGGGTACTGGTAGTTTTTCCTGGAATAAGCATCGTTGGAGGCAGTGATGGTCCAATTGTTAATGTTTCTCATTAGTTTTTTAATGAGTGTTACTGAACCAAACTTTTAACATTTTATTTGAAGTCACGATTTTGATTTGTCCCGACACCTATCAGTGTTTCTGTGCAGGTGTGGTTGCACTGGTTTTGAAACATGCTTGCTGTGTATAAAATGTGCTTATAGTGTTAGTTTTTCTTGGTGATACAAGCTAACAGTGCCTGTCAGTTTTTTGCAGGATTGATTTGTGAAATGTTGTTAGCTTGTTAGGTCTTACACGTTGGAGTCAGCGGTAGCATTCACAGTTCTTGCAAGGTGTTGTGTTTAAAACTATGTCAGAGGCTTTTAACACTTCTTTAACTTTCCTTTCTGGTAGAACGTAACACCCCTTCTTATTTTGAAGTGTAGACTTTCTTTGGCATTTTACTGCTTTCTTCTAAAAGTATTTAGGAGAAGACACATGAAAATATAGCAGTTAACGTCCTCTTAGTAAGGATTTTATGTAATTTGAGAGATGTCACAGCTTAAAAAAAAACCCAAAAGGCATTTTTAGTATGTCAGCTAATGTGCCAGTCCAAATCAGTGAATTTACAAAAGCCAAGATATTCATGTGCTTAATAATTAGCAGGACAGAGTTTCTGGCAAAAATAGTTTCCTATAGGAAAGCTGAGTCCGAAAGGCTCAAGTTTTGCATTAATGTTTAGTGTGGTTTTGTCTAGTTTAATTCTCTTTGCATTCTTCAGAAGCTTTTTTTGTGTGAAGGAAATTGAATTGCAGCATCTGGAAGTGCTGCAGAGAGCAGAGGGGCTCTGGATATCCCAGTGCAGTGGCTGGGCAGCTGCTCCATAGTTTGGGCTCTGGTCCCTCCTGCCTGTGTGACCAACTGGTGTTGCACAAAGTTGGGGACGAGGATTGTTTGTCCCCGTTTGCTGTGCCTGCAGTGCTGTGTATGCATGTGGCATCGTTCCTGGTAGTGGAGGTTGTGCTCTTTCTGGTTCTCCACAGCTCCTGTGGGTACACAGACAGTGGAAGGACCTTGAGGAGCTCAGATGCCTCCAGCGAGGCTCTGAGTGTAGACATGGGGCAAATTCACAGCTAGGAAAAACCCCTTCCAGTGCACTGGGCTACTAATGTGCACACCTGGGAGCTGGCTTGGCTGCCCCAGGTGGAGGCAGTGGAAAAGTGGAAAAATTTGGAGAAAACAACAAAGCATTTTCCACCACTTTGATCAGCCATACTCAAGGACACAGAGGAAGCCCTACTGACACACGCTGCAGGAGTTATGTCTTGTCCCTTGCAATCATCGTTTATTGTGAAGAGGAGAATGTAGTAGTTTGAAAACTATTTACGTTGTTTCTGAAGACTTCGAAAGATCTCATGTAAATTCATTAGTTACTATACAGCTGCCCACATAGCATTTAAAGTAATAACAAATGTATTAGTTTCACTATGCAAGTGTATTAGCATCCAGTCTGTACTTAAATGAAAAGTGTATTAGCTAAACCATATGAATGTATTACCAGCATCTCTGTAGTGGTATAATGCTCGAGTTATCCTTCATTATTAAAACAATCTAAAATATTCAATAAATGCTGCAAACAAACTCCATATAGAGACTTCAAGTGATGAAAAAAATCCCTCTGCGTTCACCAGATTTCTGCATTTATTTTCAGTGCTCATCTACAGCAGTGCAAGGGCTGTCCTCCGAAAGCAAAGTGCGTTGTAACCAAGCACCAGGACAGCATTCCCATGGGTAGGAGCACAGTTCAGTTTGCCAGGATTTTAGTTTCCTTGTGGGAAGAAGAGTTTATTTCTCCTTGTTGTGCAAGCGTCTTATGGTCATGAAAATGTTCACATATAAATGTTTGCTTCTTTGGACTTACACCAGTGTCTTGATTCATTGCACTTGCAGAAAAGCAGTCAGATGAAGAGCAAAGCCCAGTGAGAAAAGAGTGACAAGGGTGCATGACCAAATTGCACAAGGGAACTTGCCAAAGGTGTGGGGTCTCAGGCTGCATGGCAGACTGTGCTAACTTGTAAATCTCAGCATTTCCATTAAAAATGAGATCATATTTCCCCTGCAGTAGAGAAATTGTAGAAAGAGACAAGGCCTTGCAAATTTCTTTGAAAGTCAGTTTTTTAAAAAGTAATTTTTTAAAACACCATAAAATCCTTCAAAATGCAGAGGGATGAAATAAAAATGACAGGATTTTTGAGTCTTTCTTTCAGTAATGCAAGCAATAAAAAAAAGAGTGTCAGTAAACCATTGTTTTAATTGGATTGGAAAACAAGAATAATACTTATGACGATAAGCATAACCACAACCTGCTTGATAATATGATTCAGAATTAGGTGTTTATGGTTCAGCACATGCTTTCAAAGCAGGAGTGTAGGGGGCTGGTTAGTTAGAAAGCTGTCTAATTTCCTTAAAGAAGCTCTGATGTAGCAATAAAAACGTAATCCTCTGATGTGCATCCTTCACTGGAGGATCAGGCGTATTAAAGATCATGTTAGCTTTCACCCGAAGTAAGGCTACAGCATGTGCATACAGTGGTTATTCAATTTTCAGCACTGAGCCCTGACACGTTACCTATGGAGATGAAGCAGACGATGCCTGTGAAGTGATTGCAGTGTATTTGGATACAGCTGCTGCTTTTGTAAACCTGCAGGTACAAGGTGACACTAACTGCCTTCCCCACTGATAACTACATGCCAGGGAACCTCCTCTGAGTTAAATTGGACACAATGAAATAAGGATGCCCCGGAAAACAGAGTTGAAGTTGGAAGATGCTCTGGTGCCGAGCAGTCCGTATGTGCATGCTTGCGCACTTGCAAGTAGGCTCTTGCTCCTGGGCTGTGGCATTCTCAAGGGAGCGGATGCAGCTCTGTGGGATGTCACAAACAAGGGTTTTGCTCCAGCTGATGACCAGAGGTGTTTAATCACCAGTTTCATTTGAATTTTCAGACTCAGAAGCAGCAACTTTCCTTATCAATAGCAGTAGTGAGCCAGGCAGCATTCCCAAGCCCCCCACTCAGGTCACACCTTGTTTTATTATTTTAAATGAGTGTATGTATTTGTGAGTTCACATTCATTTCAAAGGAGTTTTTCTCATGAAAACCCCTCTCTTGACCATTTATGGCCATAAGTTAATTTTTTTTTAATGTCTCTCAATATATTGTAGTATACATCCAGTTCAGATTTCATACAGGTCAAATCTAGTTTTCTGTGATAACAACACCCTGCGTTTGATTAGGTGATCTCAATACTTGCTTGCTGTACCAGTCTAAACATTATATTCCCTTCATTATTTGTTGGAGCATGTTTTTAATAGTGTTTACTCCAGATTATTTTAGATGCCAGATTTGTGAATCAAGGAACCAGAGCTAGATGACAAAATTCAATTACAGTCAATGAAAACCGGTGATTGGGATCCTTTATCAGAAATGGCACACTGGGCACTAATTATGATGTCAGCTATTCTGTACCTTAATCAATTCCAGTGATCTCATTTATAATTTTTACTCTCACTGACAAGTAGTTATTCAAAGAAGTAAATGGACTATCTGTAATTTGCTGGTTGGACACAAAAGGCTCAAAATTAACAGGATTTTTTTCCCCTGGAGAAATCTTCCTCACTGCAGTGTGGTGTTCTGCTAATTATTTCTTTGTCCCTTTTTGTTTTTCTAAAGGTGACAGAGAAACTTGAAAGAAATCAGTATGTGCGCAGTCAAGCCAGCAGCTGCTGAATGACCACCGCTGGCAAGGTCTGCTTTCTCTGATGCTAGCCCAGCCTGCAGAGTCAGTGTTGCTAGTTTTCTGCAGTCAGGCATAAATATAAGTCTGCACCAGCACAAAAAAGTCAGGGTTTGGGACCAGAATCAGCTAATATTTCCAAGATCAGCCTGTTCTGTTTGCATCTGTCTGTTGCTGGCAAGGAGAACAGAAGTCCAGGCAGTGTTTTTATGTGTGTTTGAAAACTAATAATGGAATATCTTAAATCATAAAAGAGGAATAAGCAAGGTGTCCTGCTTGTCCACTCTTGACAAGATCTTCGAAATACCTTGTTTTATTAATGCCAACAATGAGTACCTTTCAGATACAGCCTTTCGACTTTGTTCTGCTACAGGTGGTTTTGAAAACAATCAATTTACAAAGAACATTTTTTTTTCATGCTGTTAAAGCAAATTTGTATGTAATTTGATTTATATACTGAATAATCTTATTTGCATATCCAATTAATTCTTCCTGTTTTAATTTGTTAGGGTTGGATTCACGTTAGTAGTAAAAAATAACACTTGAATTATCAAGGATTCAAATGTTCTTTTACTATAATTTGTTCAAGATGTTGCATTAAAACTTGGTCCTGAGCATCCTCTTTCTTTTAGAGGCTATTAAATAACATGGAAAAAGGCAATCAAAAGAAAAATAACCTGTTTTATAAAAATAATAAGGACGTATTCAAGCTGACAAAAGCAAATGCAATGTGGGCGTAGGCTATTTAAGCATCTTGTTTAGGGTCTGTAGATGTCCAAAGTCTGTGTAGAATTTTCATTGCAGAGTATTAGTGGACTTTGTGAGCATCAGGAGGACTGACTATTTTCCACTGACTTTAATTGTTGAAGTCATGGAATCCTCACTTGAAGTAGGAGCACTTTTTCTAGACATCTCTTTATCATTTTGACTGTCTTGACTTCTCAAATCTGTATTCAGAAATGTGGAAGACAGACAAAAAAATAGGAGAAGGACCTGATTTAGGAAGTGTTAAGGTGCCCTAAATTCCACACATTTCAGCACGGCAGGGAGGTATTTAGCACCGTTAGGTACCAAAGCATATAATTTTAGCAGCTTCCCTTAGACTTCTACAATTTATTAGCTAGACAGAGGGGTTTTTTTTGCCAACGTAGTCCAGGAAAAGTTCAATTTTTGCTCTGAATCAGGAAATAGCTTGGCACAATCCCTGCTTATGGAATTCATGTGAAGAGCCTTGGTCATTCCTGCCAGGCATGTGGCTGAAGGGCTTTCCATCGATGGCTCTGCTACTCCTTCATGTTTTCAAACTTCACGTTCCAGTTTTAGGGCTGCTGAAGCTGAGTGGAGAGCTCGTGGGCTATGAGAGTACTTAGGAGATAATACCGGGGCTGAAAAGTCAACAAGCCAAATATTTATTTAAATGTACTGAAGCCAGTTTGTTCCCAGCATGTGAGAGACACAGAGGTGTAGTCCTGCTTCCCTTACAGCTTCTTTTGAGTTTGAGAGCAGAGATCTGTTAGCTGTGGAGGAAAAAACAAAGGGATTGTGATGAGTCATTATAAAAGGATAGAAACAATACGTTGTGACCTGAAATTAAAGTGATATTTCCGTGTAGTGAAAGTGCAGGTGTGTAAAGGAGCTTGGGACCTCTCTGGCAAGTGAAAACCTGTTAACTCGGAGCAGGAACATCCGTCAGAACTGTGTCGTTACAGTCTGGTGGATGAAAAAAGACGGTGAACCATTGTCTGCCATGGTGAGAAAGGCACCATTAAATGTTTAATGGTGTCTTCATTTAACGCCCCTTGAAGCATGCAGTAAATGTGGCATGCAACACGTGCATAAGCTTCACAGTGTGGTTTGAACTCAGATCTTTTAATTGAGAGGTGATTTCAGTGCAGAGAGCCGGCATGGCATGACGTCTTCACCAAACGCTTACAATGCAATGATTACTCATGAACTCAAGACCGGCAAGGGTGCAATCACACTGCTGCTATTAAACTACTGCAGTGAAAAACGTTTGAGCTTTAGTAGGCTGAAGCTGTCATACTGCAGGTGGGTGCGCATACTTTGTCTTCCACACAGGATGAGAAAACTTTGCAGGAACTTTACGTATATACACTTGTGTGTGTTTTTATTTTAATTTCAAAGCGTCCCTTGTAGTTTGAAGAGATTTTTGGATGTATTCCTGTAGTTACTGGAAAGAATCTTCTGTCACTTGGGAAGATGTCTGTCCATCTGTCTAGTGCATCAGTTGATGTACAATAAGCTACCTGGTTTTAACCTTTTCTAATGCCAAGCTTGCTGCTCACCTCTGAGTCCCCTTCACCCTTGTCGCAATGAGATTGATGGCAGAGGTATCTGCTGTTTCCATGAAAGTTAAGGATCTTGATTTCAGTTTAATACCCAACCACTTTATTGCACGGTTACCTGAATGTATCTCTCTGCTTTTATTTGATTCTAACATTTTGAGCAGCTTGTTCTGCAAAATGTTAGCTGTCTGCAGGAAATCACTGCCTTTGAATATACAACAT
>VZSC01012841.1:391077-418578 GCA_013398225.1 Steatornis caripensis | reverse complement strand
ATATACAACATGTTACCAAAAAAACCGCTGTCTTATTCTTTTTGTGTAAGAAGCAGGGCTTGGAGTTACGGACTTTTATTACTACTGTTGGGTCATTACTGAAAGGAAGACTTGAATACTGGGAAAAAAAGTCTTTACAAACAGGTGACGCGCAAAGCCTAAAAACCATTAAGGCTTTCTTCCCTCTGTTTATCACCAGTAGACAACTGCACTGCATGTCCAGTATCCGCTGAAATCAGACAAAAAAAGCCCCATGGTTACGGTGGATGGTTTGCACTGGGACTGAACAGTTAATTCAAGAGTCAGAAATTGTGCCAGCGGAAGGGAGATGAACTAAGAATTGGTGTACGTAGGTCCATGAACCTGCTTCAAAGTGAGCAGGGGACATTGCAGAGTAAGGGGTTGAGAATTGAAAACAAAACCAACAATGTAGTTAAATGATAAAATAAATGAGGAAAATATTACCATAATTATGTTGCAGTGATTTCAAATATGTTGTAAGGTAAATTGCATTGGATCCTAATTAGCAGCTGTTGGTTATTAGCTAAATCTGGTGCCATGGAGAAAAATTAAATGGGTACAAGTGCTTAGCTGTTGCCTGCATCTCCAAAGACTGCGGTTCTCATGCCATTTTGTACTATTCCTACCTGAGAGGTGAAGTAACTATTGCAGATCCATGGTGGTCTGCCAGCAGGTCACGGAAAACACCTCAGTTATGTTGCAGCCAGACAGTATGAAATACAAATAGGGTGATGGTGGCAAAACAATTTCTGTGTGCTGGTTTTATCTCATGAGGAACAACCACACGCTTCTACTTAGTAATAAAAATACATTGCATAGTAGCTTTGTTTATAGCTGTAAGATATGAGTAGATATGCAGATAATATATTCCCTCTCTTGTTCTCTCTAATCTATCCATCTGCCTACTTTGTAAACTGTACTTGACCAAGCTACAAACAGCTTTTAGTTTCTAAGGGCAGGAAAAGACAGTGCACATCCCAGCATGTTGGAAAACTAAGTGAAAATGACCTCTAGCTCTAAGGCACTTATTGAAAACCTATTTTAAATTGAATACACAAGCCAAGATAGTACCGGCTGTTTGATAAGAAACATTGGAGAGATCCATAACGTAAGGCTTTTTATTATAGGTTTATTACATCAATCTCTCCAGTGGGTAATGGAACTTGTAAATATACTCTTATGTAGGAGTCTCCTCCTCGCGGGCTTTTTATTCATGCTGAAGTAAGCACAGCAAACTTATTTGCTGTCAGGGTACATTGAATTTAAGATTAGTATTTATTTTGGTTCTAAAGAGGTTTTGCGTTTGTGAATTGGAAGTTGGCGGAGCCGTAGCAGAGGAGGTGGGAGCTGCAGGGGAGCACAGGGAGTAAATGACTTTTCCAAGCAAACTGCTGGTACCCATGCAGGGTATGCGGTGCGCGCGCACCATGGGGTGTGGGTCCTGTGCTTAACTGCTCGCCTCAGTGGATCTCCTCTCCTTCTGGAGGAAAATGTTGGCTTGTTCAAGGAGGAGTTCACTGGTTTTCCACTGAATAAACCCAGCAAGATGAAAAATCATCTGTAGGATTAGAGAAATCTTTAAGGGAAATATTTACTTCATTACCACACATGCAAACACGGTCACAGTGTACTTTTTCCTGTACACATTTGTGCTTTAGTATTAAAATGCCTCTAATTCCTTTCTAGAGGTAAGTAAAGTAATACTGCTGTGACAATAAGCCAGCATGCTTTTGCTTACTTGGGAGAAGTTAAGGGTACATTTATACTTAATAAAGAGTTAAGCAAAAGTTTGCACAGAAGTTCAAAGGATAAAAGAAGTTAAAATTGTACCAATAGTAACAAAAAAACCCCAGCCTTACAAGCTTTTAAGTCTGTTTTTTGGAGGATATAGTAATTAATTGGTAGTTGACTTAATATAGGGGAAAATCTCCTTAATTAGAGGATGTTAATTGCAAAGCCAGAAACCTGTTGAGGTGTCAGTGAAGTCAGTGTTTAACACATGACTGACTTTAACAGCTTGGCTTTTGCAGTTAATTACTGTTCTGATTGTAGGGATATATTTTCATTCATACAATAGTATGCAAAAGGTGGTGTCACTGGGTTGCAAATGGCTGCAATTGTATATAAAATACATTTTTTAAAATGTTTTATTGCGTAGCTCAGGTACACTCTTTGAATTGCAAAGCTTAATTCGAGTCACGCGACCTTCAGTCAACAAGTTGATTGCAATTGAAATCCACTAGATTTTTCTAACGGGTGATAGAGATGGAAAAACATGCAACGGAGAACGTGAGGCCAGTTCTTAGGCAAAGGCTTCACCAGCTCCAGGTGACTTGGATGGGGACAGTGTTTGAGTCCCTGTGGGTGCTGCTCTTCAAGGAACCGCAGCTGTTTTCTGCGCAGGCAGTGGGGTGGTGAATACACCATAGACTCTGTTCATAAGCAGTAAGCAAACTTCTCTGGGTGGAGTAGCCAGTTTTTTAAGCAGCTATACACTGCGTAACAACATAGCATGAAGGGATCTATTTTATGTTCGTGCAGAATAAACAAGACTAGGTTTGAGTGATGGTTTGCACTTCTAACATTGACAAAGGTCTTTTTACTATGAGAGACAGATGATGATTGAAGAATGAAGGATGTGGATATTTAAGGTCTGAGGGTAACAAATGAGCTTGTACTATGAAACCACTGCTGTGTCAAACCCATGTGAAAGAAACCATCCTGTTTATCCACCTGGCTGGGTGCTTTCTGCTGTACTATACCATTGCACAGTAATGCTGCCGCTAATATGCATCAGCAGATAGCTTAGCACTATTTTTGTTATATATGCTCACATGTATTATTTATTATCATTTCCATCTCTTGCATATTTAAAAAGGCAGTAGTTTTAAAAAGAGCATTCGTTCTCATGCCTTTGAACTATTTTTGGCTGCCTCCTCAGTGCTCTTACAGACTTCCCCGGCAGCCGCAATGCTGAGAGCGGCGGCACTTCTCAGTTGAAGCGCTCTCAGGTACCATGGGTTGAGCAGCAAATGGGTCAAGAGAAACTTCTCCTGTGGCTTTGATTTCTTGCTGCTCGTAGAACAATGCTCTGGTGAGACATCAGAGTGCTGCTAAAGCAATCTGTAAAGAGTTATTCTCTGTTTAATTACTTGGTCTGCATATTCTTCGTTATGGAAGCGTGGTGGTCGACTCCTTGAAGGAGTTAAAACCAAAGCTCTCCTTTCCAGATAAAAGGCTGCTTATAGAAATTCTTATTTGTGTTTGAGGCATCTAAAAAAACAATCAGGAGGTTCTTCGTACTGCGTTCTCAATCCAGTGTAATCCTTAATTTTCAAAACAGCTATTACTTTTTTGTAATTGTAATGAAAAACTTGTTGAAGCAGTGCATATTATTTCAATTACCCATTAAGCCTTCTCTTCACTAGAATGAAATTACATGATTTTCGTTAACTTTCTTGCTTTTAACTTCTGACTTGTAATTTACCAAAAGAAAAAAACGACCCGCCATTGTGGAGCTGATTGTCCCCCGATTGCCAAAGTGCTGCAGATGATCACAGCGTTCAGATGAGTAGTGCAGGTTGGCTCCTATTTCGACATTTTCTCTGATATTTTGGGCTATTTATAGTAAAACACAGCAAAGAATAAAATTTATTAGTTTGCACTGGGCTTCTAATCTGTGACTTTTATAAAGGCTTCAGCAACTTACTGGATTGGCATAGGTGGACATTAGGTGGTGACTGACTTATTTCACTGGATCACATCGACACAGTAAAACATAATTTCTTGTTGAACAATGTAATAAATTTGGGTTTTAATTATAAAGAAATAGGCCTCAGTCAGATGACTTGCTCCCAAAGAAATACACGTGTTCTCCCTTCCATTCGACTGGTGACTTGCTCTCCTCGTTGATACTCATTTTGTTTATCTCTGTAGTCATTTTATTGTGGCGCACTTCTTCAGAGCTTTTCTTTGTCCTTTGTCTAACAGCCAAACAAAAGCCTCCTCGGGGGCGCATCTAGCTACATTTCATCTCTGGAGATGTGATTATTTTGTGTTTATCCTTAGTGCCTCTTGGTGACAGGATGCGGGCAGTTCTCCGTACAGGCACACAGAGAGGACAGACTGCTGTACGCTGCTGAGCATCGGTCAGCAGCAGTGCTGCTGCTGCTCCCTGCCGCTCGCAGGACTCCTCCTTGGCCACCACGGTAGTGGGAAGGCCTTTGAAGGTTTGGTTGACTGTTGTACTGTCTGTCACAGTGATGCTGGTTTGCAAATCAGCATCCTCCAGGTGAAGAACCAGAAGCCTCCATAAGCAGAGAAAACAGAAGTTTTATCCTTGGGACAGGCTGTGTTGTTTGGCAATTGGTGCTCTTTGATGTCCTTATATTGCATGAAGGACTGTGTTTCTGGGAGCAGGTTTCTCCTATTAGAAGAAACACCTTAAAAAGGAGCTTCTCTTCCTGAAGCTGCGCTTGGTGGTGGAGCTTTAAATAGTCTGTTCGAGATGAACTCTGTCTCTGGGGCAACCCCACCACGCTGCTCTTTAAACATGATAGAGGAATATTTAACCTGTAGTATTATGCTAGGTAGAAAAAAGATTTTACTCAGAAATGCCATCAATCTGAGCAGTTTTTGAGAGTGCTAAATTGCAGTGTAAGAAGCCATAAAAGTCAGGGGTTTGATAGCTATTACTGGTATCTTTTCCCTGCTGCATTACTTAAAGTTCATAACATTTTTGAAAAATTAAAGGAATACCTACTATCCATGGGCAGATCGTACAAATCGTACACCCGATTGCTTTTTTGATGCTACAGTGATTGAACTCTGGCACCTTTATTTAAGCCACCCTCAATTTGGCATTCAGTGGCATTAGTTTTAATGCCGGATTCGTGTGGGATCTGGTGTTCGTGTGTTTCTGTGTACGTGGAGAGTCTGGTCCCTCTGCAGGAATGACCCAGCAGAATAAATGAGGATAAATAGTGACTTTGAGAAAAAGAGCTGGGGAGTCTCCGTGAGTGCTGCAGGTCCCTGTGTTGGGGGTGGCCGTGCAGAGCAGGACCTGGTGCTGGTGGCTGGTGTGCCCCAGCAGCCGGAGCTGCAGCAGCTCCCCCAACTTCCATGCGGGGAATCACCCCCTGGAGAGCGGGAATGCTTTATATTCCTGCTCTGCTGTGGGGGTTACAGAAACATTTGGGGGGGTGGGGTGGAAATAAATTGATGGACAGATCCTCAAATGTGCCCTGAATTGGTGCAATTCCACTGACTTCAATGAAGTTACAGAGACCTACACCAGCTGAGGTGCCAGACCAGTGTCCCAACATCAGATTTCAAATACCTGAAATCCATTTATGTAATGCAACCACCTGGAGATTATAGCATTGGATCCTGTTTACAGGATTAAACACGTTCTTGCTTTAGCAGCAGTGGCAAGAGCTAGGTAGGTTTTCCCATCCATGGCCAGAAGCCTGTCCAGCATCATGATACTGTGCCGTGTGATGCCTGGCACATCTCAACAGAGCATGTAGTACAGTGAGAACTGCGAAAGTTAGACTGTAATTTGCTATATTGAAATATTGTCAGTTTTTCTTAAGGCCAGGGCTGAACTTGCTAGAAGTAGTAACAAAAATGCAGGGTGTAATATTTGTAATGAGACAGATGCTTAAAGGTGCCTGTGCTGCTAGTCTGAAGACACAAAACCCAAGCTCACCTTATTCCCGTACAGTTGGCTTCCTTTGCCAGACAGTTCTTTTCATCGCGTACTGAATACGAGGTATTTGCTCGTGGAGCCACATGTGAAACATCCTGTTGAATTTGCCATACGTGTGTGCTGTAGGCAGGTACATGTACCCCAGGCGGAGGAGTACGGCTGAAGTACAAGGTGCTGTGGTCCCTGCAGCCTTCCCAGGGCTTGAAAACAAACAAGTGTTGTCCTTCATAGCTGTGGGTATGTCTGTCTGGGGAGAAACTGCACTCATATCCTATGTGCTCTTTTCTTCGTCTTTCTTTATATTGAAATTCAGTTAGAAGAATTGTAAATCCCAAGGTTTTTTTGCAGGAATGTGTTTACAATTTAATTCCACTTTTTTTTTAATTTCCAAAATAGCCCTCACATATTAAAAATCTTTCTGAACAGCAGCTGCTTTTTTCCGAAGTTTGTATGCGTTTAAAATATTGAAAGGAATTGAATAAACAACTCAGCTGCCTTGATTTAGATGGACACTACCTTATTCTTCAGGTTTTTTTTAAAAACAGACTTGCTAGGTCAGAATTATTTTTTGAAGGNTTCCACTTTGCCTGCACTTTTACTTGGTACAGCAGCAATCTGGGAAATGAAAGCATGTCAGAAAAGAGAGGTGAAAGCAGGAGGAGCCATCTCACTCTCTGTCCCTGTTGGAGACCTGTATGGTGCTGCAAAATAAACTCAGCCTTGCAAGCTGGTGCTGCAAAGGGTTGGGAGAGAGGTGGTGGAGACTATTCTAGATGAAAATAAAGTAGCTCTGCAGCAGAATCACAGGCAAACATAGAGGAACCAGAGGCAGAGCACACCATGCAAGAGATTTTTGAAGTCCAAGAGAGACAGGTACCACCTTCTTCCAAACGTTCAGTGAAGGGTAGACCCATCGGCAGACCCATGGCTGTGTTAGCACAGTCTCTGCTTCTGTACACTCATCTCTGTTAAACAGTTGCCAATTAAATAAAGCTGCACACCTTGACTGCATCTGACTAGCACCTTCAAATGACTAACGTGGGAGAAGAATGTCCTGGTTTGAGCTAGAACAGAACAAATTATCTTTTAGCAACTTTACTTTTTAGTTAAGTCTCTTCCGAGAAGCTGCACTCTCTGAAATTAACTGCATGTTTTCCAGACAGTAGCTGCTTCTAGCAGTGATAAGGCTTGATGTTTGTAGTTAGTGCTGGAACATCAGTAGGAATGGTATGCAGAAAGGCTCTTGCTTATAGTTATCCCTATGGAGACCAAGGTCGATGCTTGCTTATCAGCGCAAAAGGGGTCACACCTGTGACCCTCTGGTGGGGAGGAGCAGGTGGGACAGGTGACCCAAACCTGACCAAACGCAGCATTCCATCTGTTAACCCCGTCTTTCCACAAAGGGACAAAGCCACAACTCCAACAGGTGGAGATAATGAAACTTGGTCATCCATGTCCTATTACAGCATTGTCCCAGCGACATGGAAATGTTCAAATATTGCCAAAACCAGACAGACGAGGAGAAACATGTGTATGGTGTACGGAGTTAAATAGCTGTTTTACTGTGCCTGTTTGTTGGCAGTAGTGCTAGCTGACTGTTGGTCTCCTGGGAAAGCATTCCTGATATTCCCATCATTACTCAGCAGCGCTGCCTGCTCTGGGCTTAATAAGCAAGGGCTTGTTACGGCAGCTCTCAGCACTGGTTCTCTTAATATTGTGCACCTAAATGTGAAAGTCATCCCTGATATATTCTCTTGTATACAGTGCTGTGTTTTCTTGCTGTAATTGCAAAATGTGTGCCTGTGACCCAGAACTAGCAGATTTACAGTGCCCCATTGACAAACTGAACCATCGTATGTGCATTTTCTGGCCAGTGACATAGTGCAAATTAAGTTACCAAGTCTTTTGCTCGAAGTGTGCCAGACTGATTACCCCTTGCTCACTGCTACCCGGGAGCAGCACTGCATCACTCACAAGGCACTGGTAGTTCGATCTACTTATTCACAAATATTTGAGAAGGGAATCTATTGCCTAAAGCTCTCTGTAAACAGCCAGATAAAAATTTGGCAGGAATCAGCTTTACTTCTGTCAGTGGCTAGTGTACTTAAACCTGAAAGCAAAAAACTGGGCTTCACCTTGAAGTGATGCACCAGAGAGAGTTCCTTTCACCTTGAAGATTTCTGCAGAGTTGGGCTTCTCAATCAATTGAGAGCCTGTACACATTGCCAGAGTTCTCTTTGTTTTTCAAGCGGTAGATGACACAGAGGTTACAGGTTATTGCCCCGGGGACTTTTCTAAGTGTCCAGGATTTTAAAGGAAAGAGACTTTTTCAATATGAGTATTTTGTAGCTTTTTACTGTCCACTGGTGGAGTGGGGAGGATACATTTGTTAGCCTGGCTTTTACACACCTTCCTTATTACATGAAAGTTTAAATTGAATTAAAGTTCAGAGAGGTATTGCGGAAAGCAAATATGTGGCTTTAAAATATGCGCGCAGGCCTACTACTACTTTGGCTGTTTTTTAATATCCACTTTATAGTCCCTGTCATGCTAAAGACAAATGAAAATCTTATGATAGTGATATGTGTTCTTGGAAGACAACAATTATATTAGCACCTTAGATTTTACTAATACATCAATAGATAGTTAGTACAGACCTTTGAAGCATTTATAATACCTTATCCACAAATAACTGTATATGAGAACACCCAGCACTGGAAGGATCTGCAAACTTTGGGAGAAGGTTAAAGAATAGTTGCAGGCAACTTGGTGTGCGTGCTGGGGCTTGGTCAGAGGTGAAAGTAATGTCAAACCGCAAGGTGTAAATATAAAGGCTTCTATTAGTCTAGGATGCTGGCAACAGCTTTCCGAATGAATTTCACAGATTCAGGTCTCTTACTAGGCAAAAGCCATTTTCAGCCTGAACCATAGTCTTTGCCCATCTTTGCCTGTTGCATCCAGGGGATGCAATGGGGGTGAAAAAAAATCAGCCCAGTATCAATTTCTAGCTACAAGATACAGGTGCAGTCAGGATTCGTAGACCCTGGCTGCAGTCCTTGTGGTTGGACTTTGCCTGTGCTTTCCTCGGAGGTTACAAACCACTCTGGAAGCCATCACTGCCAACGGCACAAGACTATGAAGCCACAATTCATCGAGAGTGGGATGTGGCAGCCTGCCGTGGCTGTGACAGGCCAGCTGTGTGCCTGGTGATGGGTGAGGATAACGGATTGAGGCAAGGTGTCTCAGAGCTGCTGTTCAGTGGTTACGATTAGTGCCATGGATGGAGTAGACCATGAGCTGCAATTGTGTCTCCCTTAAGGACCAATTTGTCTGTCATTGACAGACCTCCTTGATTAAAAGTAAGTCGTGTCCTGATTTGAACGAATTAAGAAATACGTAAACCGTGAAACAGATTAAACTCCAGTATTTTATCTAAGGCTCTATATAATCAGGTCATGGGAGATGCTCTGAACTCAGTTCTTAAACATACAGTATTCGAAAGCAGAGTGGCAAAATGACATATGCATTGGTAAGCATCGTTTTCAAGATGTTCAGCTGCAGCTGGTGAAGTGTGTAGCATGGAGTTGCTTGTGAATGAGCACAGCCCTCGTGGGTTATGTCCAACATACCTGTCATTTCACTTCCATTCACAGAGGAGTTGTCATAGCCCCGGCATGTGGTCGCTGTGAGCATGTTCTTTTTGTCTCCATGTACACTGGTGAAACAAAAGGAACATGAGCTGATGTGAGAGAGTGAGTGTTTTTTCTCTTGTAACCAGCAGATTTGACCAATTAAGTAATGACACGATACCGTGAGTTGTTATAGCAATGGTCATAGGGGAGAATGAACTAAATAACTGAGGAAAATGTATCCAGCAACTGAAGAGCCAAGCCATGGATTTTGACCTAGGCTCGGTTCAGCAACATGCTGGTGGCATCCTGCCAGGCGGATTTCTGGTCACAGCTCAAATCATGAGAGCTGCTTGTGCACAGCAACAACAAGTTGGCTACATCCCATGGTTGAGTCTAGAGGAACAAACGGTTTAGGATTTTAGATAATGCAAGTTTAGTGTTCTTGTGCCCAGTGACAGACCACTTTTGAATGCGTTCAGAATAGATGTGTTATGCAGCAGCTTTTGAGAACTCTGGTGAAAATGTGATATTATTCATATCAAAACCAGAATTTATGTCTTTGCTACTTCAAGAAGAAAAATGTACTTTTTAAATTTTTTTTATTACTGCCCAATGGTAACAATAGATGTATTGTGCTGGTTAAGGACAGTATTTTAATTTCCTGTCATAATCCTGTGTTTCTAGGGTTGGATATATAACACTGCTGAATGATTTCCTCAGGGCTAGAGCTTAACTTATAAGACATCAGAACAAACCTGATTATTATTTATGCATTTAAAAGTATCTTTGAAAAATATCACTTTGATCGTTTCTACTATTTGAGCACTGGAGATCAACAAATAACCTGATCACTAATGAAAACGTGGCTGGTTCTGCGTTATGTTTTGTAACGGATCTTTTGGCAGAGGACCTGCAGATGCCCCAATGTTCTTCTATTGTACTATTATTATTATTATTATTATTATTATTATTATTATTATTATTATTGTTGTTGTTGTTGTTGTTGTTGTTGTCTTATAATTATTCATAGCTCTATCACGGGCTGATATCATCCTTAACGGAGTAGTGCAAGTTTTTCTGTTTATTTTCCCAATGTTAGCTGTGATGACTCAGGGAGCGGGCTGCTTGGTGAAGAAACTTGTGATTTCCTGCAGTAATGGAGAAATGTGCTTTTATCATATACTGAAGAGAACATCTGTGATCATAATCATGCTGTTGACTTACTAAGAGAACACAAATTACATTCTATTAAATACGGCTTTTGTCATAGGACAAGTCACTCATTACGCTGCATTGGGAATTGCCTCCTCCTGGCTGTCTAGACCCAGTAGACAAGGCACAGGGAAAACTTGCTTGCTTTTGCATGTACAGATCAGGTAGCGAGACTTTATTGAAAAGTCTTAACTTGATGACATTTGCTACATTTAATCATGTGGCATTTAAATAGGTGAAATAACAATACCGCTGTGGTACAGACAGTCAGACTGAATGAGAGGCTTTACAGATGAACTCCCCAAGCTGGAGCCTGACCTGCAGTTGGCATTTGCACATTTGCTCTGGCGTTGCAGGACCCAGGCAGAGGCAGCTGGCGGGGCTGGCTCCTGACCTCCCCTAACTGATGGACCACCGAGCTTCCCTCAGAGGTCAGAGCACACTCGTGTCGAGGTGGATGTATTTAACCCTGCCTTTAATTCAAACCACTCCAGATGCTTGGGTCACTCATAAATAGAGTCATCAGACCATTACTGTCTCCATTTCAAATTCTAGAGCTCTTCCATGCCTGCCTTTACGTCAGTGAAGATTTATTTCTTCTTGTCTTCTGAGCCTCCGTATTTTTATGGCTGCGTTAACTGTCTCTGGGGAATATCTGACACTGCTTTGGAAATTGGGTATTGGATGTTTGCCTATCAGATGTCACCTGTCAAGCATGGCTTTCCACTTTGCCTGCACTTTTACTTGGTACAGCAGCAATCTGGGAAATGAAAGCATGTCAGAAAAGAGAGGTGAAAGCAGGAGGAGCCATCTCACTCTCTGTCCCTGTTGGAGACCTGTATGGTGCTGCAAAATAAACTCAGCCTTGCAAGCTGGTGCTGCAAAGGGTTGGGAGAGAGGTGGTGGCTCTCTTACTTATCCAGCTTTCATCTCAGAAGCAAGCGTGTAGGGTATGTCTCGGACAAGATCTCTGGGAGGGTGTTTTGCCCCCATGTCTCAGAGTATTGCAGGGGAGCTGCAGAAAGCACATCTTGTGCAGTCGTGGGGTGATGATGATAGTGATGAGAGGAAAGAGCCTCATCATTTGTTTCAGCTTTGCTCCTAATGAAAGTATCTGGTGGTGGTTGTTGTGTCATTCTCTGTATTAATCGTGACGATTTTCCTTTCTTAAACGTGTGGGTCAGTCATGGTGCAGTGGTAGGCAGAACAATTAGCAGCCCAGTGATGGAGGCAGGCTGGTGACTGTCTCCAAAGATGCAGAGCTACAAGGCCCTTCCCTTAAAAATAACACTTCATACAGCACTTTTTAAATCTCCCTTTTTAAAATATGTTTTTTTGTTTCTTTTGAATGGGAAGCACCTTTAGCAAATCTTGTTCATTAAGATGTCTACAGAATTACTTGTAGTAGGACTATCTGGTGTAAATTTTTTCTTGTAATTTCAAAGCCATTAGCACCATTTGTGCGTGCAGTTGATGTTAATCAAGTGATAGGCAAAAAATAAAGAGCGAGCCAGCCAATTTAGTCTTTTCCTGCTCAGGAGGACGTAATGCAGCTGACTAATCTTGAAGAGCAGGCTGTTGTGTTAATCAGCGATGCCCTTGAGCTGTCCTATCCATTTCACTTCCCAGTTTCCTGAAGAGTTGCTCTTCCCAAGGTGCAGTTTTGTCTTGAAGAAATACCAACTTGTAGCGCTGTATGAAAACACACCAGCACACATAGCAGAAATCAATTCCCTCAGCAGCAAACAAGGAAAGGATTTTTATCATTTATACTGGATATACTCCAAGAATCCTCTCTTCAGTTTAGTTATTATCTTTCCCTACAGTGTGGAATATTCAATTAAACCTTGTCTCAAGTTGGCCATAACTTTCAATGAAAATTAAAGCGGTTCTATTTAGGTAATGATATCCGTCACCAGGCTTAATGTTCAGAGAGAATAGCAATGGTTTCACCTGTTTGTATGAGTTAACCTCGGCTGACATTCTTCATGTTTCAGTTTCTCAAAACTGCAGAAAGATGATAAGCGTTTAGCATCCTACTGGGTGTGCTGGCTCTCAAGTTTGGGTTACTGGAGGGGCACGGAAAATATAGTCTTCATTTGGAATGTATTTAAATTAATCTAGCATTTTTAATAGATTATATGATTCACTAGGAAAAAAAATTTCTCGGCAGAAGCTAGGATAGCAGAATGTTCTTCTAAATTATCTGTCACATTCTGTCTAACAGCATATGGGCGTGCACCTCGTACTGTGCTTAAAAATGTTTCTTTTATCATTAAATCTATTGAAATTTCCTATATCCTGCGTCTTCCTGAAGGAAATACACTTCTCTCAAAGGAGGCAGACCCAGAGCAGTAGTACATTCGTTTCATCTGACAAGGGGGGAAAAATTGCTTTTAGGTAACCAATCTTGTTTGCAACTTGTCTTAAGCTGAGGGCAGCTCAGTGTTCATTCTGGGTTAACTCATTTCAGGCTCGAGCAAAAGAAACGTAACTCAGAAAAATAAAATCTGTCACTGGGAGAGTGTCTTAACAGTTAGCTTGTCCAGGAAGGTTACTTACTGTATTTTCCCAGGACATTAACAAACACTTAAGGACTGGCACAGGTTACACGGTAGCTGCTGAAACCATAAAGAGCAAAGTGAGCTAAAATAACTGAGCAGCTTTCCTGTGTATATATACAGATGTGCACTGCTTCATTGTTCTGTTAGATGAAATGACCGACAGCCTAATGAACAGAATCTCTTAAGAAGGGCAAGGGAAAAAGCCTGGTAAGCTCAGGAAAGAGCCTCCTTCAGACATCGGTGGGCTTCTGTGGATCAAGCTCCTAGTAGTCTTCATCAGTGAAAAGCTAAAAATGTGTTACTGTCACTCTGTGATTGCAAGTCCCTGAACAGTACTGCAAGAGAAATGAAATTACCACTTCTTTTTTAAGTGTAAAATTCACGTTTAGAAGTTACCTGGATAGCAAAACGTTGCTCCCACAGAATGAGACACTTCGATAGAGCAAATGCATTTGCCTATGCTGACACTAAACGTCTGAGATCCATTTCTACCCAGTAACGGTGTAAATTGGTCAAAAATGGTCTCCATGTGATACAGGTACTTTGAGTTTTCTGCCTGTAAGAATCTAGATAGCAGTTTGTTTTATTTATTAGTGAATATTTAGTGTTCTTTGAACCAAATCCTCCTCTTCTGTAAAGTACTCTGGCTCAACTCTTGTCACACACTGTGTTAGGATCTGGGCTCCAGTGATTTCAATCACGCATTAGACTGTAGCTAAAGGACTCTACAGGCTGAAGATTAAATAGTTTGAACTTGCTTATCTTGGTTATACACAGGCACCAATGAGAGAAAGAAGAAAGACACTCAAAATAATTCTATGTGCCCAGCGTTGCAAGGTTTTTACTTCTTTTCTGTTCCTCTGATACACTGTCGGCTGCTGTCAGAGCTTCTCCCTGCCTGACCCAACGCTGTTCTCTTGAAAGCCGAGTCACAGTCACACTAGGGCTTTTCTTCTTGCTGGCTAACAGGGAGGGCAGGCATTTTTTTGCCATGTAAAAGTTGAATGTTAAACAGTGTCAACAGTAGATGTTGTAATATTTGGAAAGCACTTTTATTTGGGGCTCTTTGGGCGTCTGTTTTAGCTTAGGCAAATTGAGTCATTTAGACTTTTCCACTATTTGTGACTATTTCTGCCTTCGTAGTTCTTTGTCTTTTGTGTCTGTTGTGCTTTTTTTCTAAATTGTACTTTGCTGACTGATATAGGTGGGTTGTAATGTTTCTTACAAATGTAACTCCCTGTCGAACACCCCATGGCATCCTATGGACCAGTTTCATTGTAGTTTGAAGACCACTGTCTCACCCCAAGTCACTATACCATAGCAGTCTGGGCTCTGATCCTGCCGTCGAGTGATGTCCTGCACTTACGGGGACACATTTGGACCCTTTGTGCGTCTGTTTCCCATCTCAATAGTGAGTAGTGAGCTATCTACTTTTTAATACAAGGTATGTTTTCTTGTGATGGGAGGAGGCCAAGCATCTGACCTTTAGCATGATGCGATTTGATATAAATCGACAAAGCGTACTTGAAATAACAGCGAATGACAGCATAGCGTGTCTGGCGTCCTTTGATAGGGTGTGAGGCTGTTGACACAGCTGATGCAACATGTACCTGAGTCAGCCTGGTTTGCTAACAGGATTACCTGGCACAGTCTGGCTTGTGCCTGTCCCGGCGCGATCAAGCTCCTTGCTTATGGGATTTGAAGCGACTCTTTTATAGGACCTGAGAAGCA
Organism: Steatornis caripensis; assembly: GCA_013398225.1. Classification (NCBI taxonomy): domain Eukaryota; kingdom Metazoa; phylum Chordata; class Aves; order Caprimulgiformes; family Steatornithidae; genus Steatornis; species Steatornis caripensis. The sequence continues at coordinate 403,708 of VZSC01012841.1, read as the reverse complement.
GGCCAGCTTTTGTATTTTACAATTAGAAAACTGGACAAATTAAAGTTACTTTTAATTCTTTTGATTTTGAACCCATTAATATAGTACTCAGAGCTATAATCTTTATGGGCCAAATTGTAATGTTCTTTCTTAAAGTGAGTGAGACTCTTTAAGGAGTCAAGCAGCCCTGGGGCTCAGAAACAAGTCAGGATATCATAATCTAGCTAGCCCTGTGTGCTTTATGGTTATTATTATCTTTTTCTGCCAGCAACAGTAGGTTGCACACAGGTATAATTTAAAGCTAAAGATTATGTGAAATGTGTTTTGAATAATAGATGAGTCCCAGTCAGATATCATTAGCATATAATTAAAAATAAAGATAAATACAACCGATATGACTGTATGCTTAGTGCCTTCTCTTTTGTGGTGGCACCTGAGGGAGAAGACATGGGGGAGAGGTTGCTCCATTACAATCTTCCTAGCACAGCCTCTCTGAAATCCTTCTGTGGAGACAATGGAATTTTCTCCCTGGAGGAAAGAGTTACTGTTCTGGTCCTAATAAATCCAGCTGATTTCCCAGTGTCGGGGGATATAAGGGCTAGTCGCATTCACTTTCGCGCTCCTCCCAGTGGGAAGATGCATCCTCTTCTGCTCATTCCTTTTTCTTTCTTATTTTATGTACATCACATCATCTTTATATTTTATTTATTCATCCTCTTCTGACCTCTTATACCCACAAATTTCCTGCATGTCTGTCAGGAAGGACTTCTGGCAGCAGACCAGACGGCAGCGTGGCTGCCTGGCCAAAGTGACATCCGTGCTTACGTCTCAGTGAGTCCCTGCCCTCGGCAGCAGGGGAGCCGCGGGTACCGGCAGCAGCACCCTGATGGCCCATGCAATTGCCCTTTTGCCCTGCTGCTACTCTGCAAAAACAGAATTCTGCTGTGAAGGTGACAGGGCAGAACACAATCAGAAAATGTTCAAGCAAGGCTCCTTCCATTCAGCTAAAAGACAGAAAGTCCTTACTTTCTGTAGCTGTATTTAATAATGAGGATTTTTAATTTACAAAGAAAATATTTCAGTGTTTAAAAGTGAAACTAAGCATTCTGATTTCAAGTCAACTGTGCTGTCATAATAGGATCTTGCCTGTTCCCCTTCGTTTGAACTTTGGGTAAAGTTTCAGGCTACTCCTGGGTGTGCAAACGTGTTCGTGAATGATGGCTCCGTGTGAGGTTCAATGGCTTTTGGAAAAAAATCTGGCTGTTCTAAAAAACACTTGTCATTATCACATGCTTTTTAGGGAGAATAATGCACAGCTTCTTGCTGCTGGGATACTATTTTATATTTTAACACTGGGTACATGGAGATTCCATTGAGTATCTGTCACATTTTTCCTCTATTTAACACAGACGACAACACACTGCATGGGCCAGTTTTCCTTCAGGAGCCAAACAGCATGATCTTCCCCTTGGATTCAGAGGAAAAGAAAGTGAAGCTGAGCTGTGAAGTAAAAGGAAATCCCAGACCAACCATTGGGTTTGTTGAATGTTTAACTATTCTTTAGCACTACCTCTGCGCTTTCTCCTGTGTGTATCGTGCAGTGTAACTCAGTGATGCCTCTGGAGTCTACCGCAACGCTGATAAAAAAAAAGGCATCAGGAAATCGCCACGTATTGCAACGCGATTGCAAAATCTGGACAAAAGTTCGAAAAGGTTACAAAGGGATTATAAATACTCTTGGCTCCCAGATTAACCATCCTTTTCCATAAATGTGGAGAAAGCTCTTAACTGTCTTCAGCTTTAGTAACTGCTTTGAGATCCTTACAAAAAGGATGCTATACTACCATGGTGCTGCTGTAAATCATTTAGGCTGATTGTTTTTTCCCTTTAGCGCCTTTCTCATTTTGTTTACCGAAGTAAATACCAGTCTGAAACCGACCAGAGTCATCAGACCTGAGCCACTATGCTGTCTTCTGACACGACCGACTATTTAATGCAATAAACTCTGTTAATTCACTGATGCAAATGTATTCAATTTGTTTCTCTGTACATTCTGGTAAAGGGAGTTGCTGTGCGCCTGCAGCTCCCTCCCATGGTCCATCGAGGGCTGGTGGGGATGAGAGTTGCTGTAACTGGGGCAACAATTTCTCAGTGCCCCAGTTTGTGACAACATCTGCTGTGAGTGAATTTTCTTAAATTTAAAAACAAACAGCCAGCAAGTGAGGAGAGGAGAAGAAACCTCAGTGGACTTGAATGGTTTAAAGATCCTGTTTCTGGGCCTTCCCCTTGCAAAATGATTAATTCCAAAGAGCAGCAGTGCTAGCAATTACGGAAGCATTAATCATATCAGAGACTGAAATATGTGTCAAGGATATTGGGTTTTCAGTTAAATACTGGAATATTTCAATACTGTGCAGGAAATTTGCATTTTCATGCTTTTTTTTATTAATAAATAGTCAAAGATGTTTTAAATCTTTCTTTCTTTACCATGTATTGTATTTTCAAATACCCAAGAGTATCTATTAATACTAGCAGAATTTAACGTTGGCATTTTGTGCTATAGGTGGAAGTTAAATGGAACTGGTATTGACATTGGTATGGATTACCGCTACAGTGTGGTGGAAGGCAACCTGTTGATCAATAATCCCAATAAAACCCAAGATACTGGAACATACCAGTGTGTAGCAACAAACCCGTTTGGAACGATTGTCAGCAGAGAAGCACAGCTTCGGTTTGCTTGTAAGTAACAACACAGCCTCCATTCCTGCAGCATGCTAGCAAAACTGAGAGAGCCTTTTCTTTGCTTTTCTAATGCATTATGTAATATTGTCTGAGCTGTTCATGGAGTAGCGAAAACACTTGGATTTAGAGGGGGAATGTGAATAAGGAGTAGATGCCTTGGTTTGTGGTTATTTAGCTAAAATTATATGTAGTATGCAGGGTAAAAAGCCTTATTTCTTGGGAAACAGGCCGCCTAGGAAAGTATCTGGCAAATGGGATCTCACCTTTGATTTTTTCTTTCCTTGGAGAATTAAAGCTTCAAAATATTTGAAGGAGCATACTCTTTATAAGGAATAAATCCACAGTGACAGTTTTCACAAGTCCTACATTTCAGTGCTTAGTACAGGTGCTTTCAGGTATGGCTGATATTTTGTAACTCCGTGTGTAAAAGGGAAAACAGGCCGCTTCATATTTATTTTCGGTTAAATTCAGAGTTGCAGCTTCTTGTTGAAAGCTAAGGATAACAAGACACAGGTTTTGATGTGAATTAGCATTATATGAAATTATGAAAAGCTGTCTTGAGGTGCAGGATAAAGTCCGTAAGAGTGGGCAAATGATAACACAGGACCACAAGTCATCTTTTTTCTCACATAGTTGCAGGAGAATGGATAACACGAGCTTATTCATCCATCATCTCTGTGATTCCTCTGTGCCGTTGTGCTGGGAGGGGTGTACGTAGCATCTTAGTAATTACAACAGGACCTACTATGAAATATCCTTGCGTGCGCGTGCAGGAGTTTGAGGCAGTCTGTTCCAGACATGAAGCCATCAGTAACAGTGAGATGGGCTTTCAGTAGAGCTTAATGAAAGATGCTTTTCACCGACTGGTAAGAGAAGTTGATGTGCTCCACTACAAAAATAAAAAGGTAAAAATGCCAATAAACACCAGGTTCACACAATATAGAGAGGTGATTTGTAATGAAAAATATTACTGTGAGTAAAGTCAAGTCGTCTGTCTCCCCGTGTAGTTTACAATATATTATCTGTTTGCTTATGACCTGCTTGTATTTTTCTGTGACCGAAGGTACGTTTTCACCCTGGATGGGTAATGAACAGCTACCTCAAGACCAAACTCATCGCTCTAGATTTCAGTATGTCAAGGTGACTGCTTCATAAATGTTGCATTGATCTGCTTCTCTGGAGACCACATGTTTCACAGCAAGCCCCGTCTTACAGATCGTGGCCTTCTGCTAGCTATCAGGGTGAGCCTGGGAAGCATCATTCAGAGCAAAGGACTTCAACACCCCCTTGGCTGGGGTCATACTGTTTGCTGAAGTCAATTGTTTAAGGACAGGCTGGGTACCAGGTTGCAGCTGCTCCGATGCTGCTGGCAGACTTCAAAGGGACTGGGAGGGAGGATGCTGATGCTGACAAGCGCAGTTGCCACTCACTGCTTGAGTGGAAATACATCAACTTCCTTGCTAGTTTAAATTGTTACGCACTAAATAACAAGGAGCTTGCAAATGCAGAGAGTTCTATGTGAATATTAAGAAACTGTCAATGTTTAACGTTTTATCTTTGCTTCAGATGCAGAAAGTTTATTAAATTCTGTCTGTCGCAGCATTGGACACTTCACAATTCAGCTGGACAGGGTGCTTGGGCCATCCTGTCTAGACCGTGCTTTTACCAAGAAAGATTGAACCACATGATTCTTGAGGTCCTTTCCAACCTGATATTGTATGACTCTATGATTACTTTATCTGTATTGATGAATGATACATCTGGAAAAAATCAAGTTTTCTCGTTGACCAAATGGAAATTTGGTTTGACTGTTTCTTAGTTAGAAAAATTTAATTCAAAAACAAAGCTTGTTCTTTTCTAGTTAAAGTAATGATGGGGAACTTGAATAAATGTATTTTGATTCCTAAAATTAATTTTAGGCTGCTAAAACAGCATAATCACTTTAGAAACATTTGGCTTAAATAAAAAAAAAAATTAGCAGTTATCAAGGTAGGCTCTGTGCTTTCACAGAACAGTAAGTAATTTTGTCATGTATAATCAGAGGGATTGCAGCCAGATTTAGCTGAATTATGAAATACACGGAGTGGTTTAAGTTTATTACAGAAGCTCTGCTTCTAAGAACCAATAGAAATGGGCATCTGTATTAGTAATGTGTATTTTTGAGCCTTGACATCCAAGGCGTGTGGATGCACATAGCACTGCTTAATATAGCTACTTGCCTTTATGTGGGTTTATTCCAAATGTGATCATTTTTGAATGGCCTTCTGTAGGTTCTGCGTGGAATAACCTAAAACACTGTATGGGGAGGAGTCTTTCTAGCCACTGGAGAGCTCTCTTAAACCCATTTGCTCTCAGTTGCTCTTTCAGGATTTGTCTCTTTTATCAAATTATTTTCCTTGAATTTACACCCTTGTCTGGCACCTAGATTCACGCGCAGTCTCTGACCCAGCTCCAGCGCTTCGGCGTGATCTCTTACGCCCCGCTATGTTACGTGTTGTGATTTAACTGTGAAAAGCTGTTTGGTTAGAGACTCAGGACTGTACTACTTAACCTGTCCATAGCTTCCCTCTTTGTCCCAGAAATCGCTTGTTTTCCAGCAAAATTGATGGGTTGCTTGATTTTTGCGTTATCTCATTTTTAATTCTGAGGAAAGTTACTGCTGGGTCTTTTGAGACTAACGTCTGGGGGTTTGAACTGTTTTTTTCTCGTCTTTAAGGGCTAAATTCTGAATCCTGGGGCATCATTAATATATGTTCATTCCTTTTAAAAGGGCTGTGTTATTCTTCTGTAGCTCTTTCACTGAAGATTAAACTGCGGTCTAGCTATTCAACCTCTTGTGGAGGTCAGAGAGGGTCAGCAATTTAATCCTTGAAATATGTATTTGGGTTGCAAACTCATTACGATAATATTTTCCCCCAATACTTGCTTTGTGATATATCATTTACATTACAAATTTGTGTTCTCTTCCCCCACCCCGGTCCAACACTAGTTGTCTCTGAAATTGAACATATTTTTGGAAAGTGAGGAATCTGCTGTGCCACACTAACAGAATATGGATTAATGATACCCTAAACCCTGTGCTTATAGCAATATAGGCTCTCAGAAAATAAAAAAAAAAGCTTTAAACTCTGAGTATGTATTCTAGTAATGGCTTTTCCAAAATGGTACATGAAAACACAGCTGAACTAGATTAAATTATGTGCTTTTTATTTTAGGGAATGGGCCTTAGCTTGACAATTTTATTCACTGTACGGTAGTTTCTGTTCAGAAATAACACTGAAATCAATAAGAAGTTATGCCTGGAAAGAAGTGCAGCTCTGATGCTGCAGTTCAGAGATGTACCCACCCCTTCAGACATATGATTAAAGCTGTTTCCTATGGCCTGGATCCTGCTTCCGTTTAAGTCGAAGATAAAACTTGTATTGATTTTTAGTGGCACCAGAGTTGCACCATACCCCTCAGAAAGTGATGAATTTGCAAGTTGTTCTGCCTGCTCAGCTCCTGTTCTCTTTGGCCTGCCTCAAAGGTGCTGAGCAGCTCTTGGCTGCAGGCAGGACAGGGGTACAGCTCAGCGCAGAGTGGTACGCCGTGAGCAGGGTGCACTTTTAATGGACATCCTTGCCACATTATTTCTACTGACTGTGAAATAATTTACAAAACAGAATATTAGTGCGCACAAGTGCTGAAAGTAGCATTTGCACTCACATCTCCGTAGGCATAAAATCACAAAGTTGAGTCCCAGGAAAGACTTCAAGGGCTTGTCTGTCCCCAGTGCAAGACAGCACTGATGCCTTTCCTGAGAGAAGCTTGCCAGGCTGTTCTGCACAACATGTGCAGACCATTCTCAGGAGCGTGTATTTGGAGGACTGTATATTAAGGTTTAGTTTGACTTATTTTGGTGGCCTCTGCTAGTGCTAATCTTACTTGCTAGCAGCTACTACCGATTGTCTGGACTATGCTTGTACACCATGTCCTGTGCGCGTAATGACCCAAGGGCTTTCAAACCTATTTTCCCCATTCTGTCGTGGTAGATGTCCAGATGACTGTGCTTTTGGGAAGGTGAGCCTGATGCCTTTTCACCAGAAATACCTTTGCAGAAGCTCCCGATCTATCGCCACGTGTGGGTGACCATGGAGGGTGCCAGCTTCCACGTGACTTGTGACTCTACACTGTCTTGGGGTTTGCTCTTTTTTAACCAAAGGTTGGTAAAACAGAAAGGGACCAGATTGTTAAACCTGTTCAAAACGAGCAATGCTTGGTGTTCAGAGGGAATAAGACTACGTAAGGTTTTTGCTTCTGTTTGTAATTCTTTGCTAAGTGATGCACAGATCTTTTCTTTTATGATCACATTGGTGTGGTGAGATAAGCAAGACAGGACTCTCCCCAGCAAAAGAATGGCAATTATTATCTTACGTTTCAGCTGAATTTATGAGCACCTGTAGAATAACAACTCTAATGAGAGATGAACTTTGATTTTTATTTTAGCTTGTTGAGGCCACAGTCTGATTTTTACCGCCAAAGCTTTGAAGCCAGACGTTTTTGCATGTCTCCAGGAGCAGTGCAGAGGGTCAATCTGGACACCCTTGTGCCCCCCACCCCAGGGGTTTCCAGACTGTCTGCTCCATCACCGCCTCCACCTGCGGCAGCTAATGCATCCCCAGGACGGGGCCAAGGCTCCGCTCTCCTGGCACATGACCCCTGTCTTCTCCCGTGGAGCCATCCCCAATGCTGGTAAATGAAATATCCATTCCCTGCTGTGGTAACTAGACTCAATTTGACCCTAAACTCCTCAGAAGGATTTGCAGTTTAACCTGAAAATACAGAAAGACAGTGTTACCTGCGGTAATGCTGGTTTAAAAATAAGCCCTCGAGAGTGGGTGAGTAGCCATGCAGTAGCTGTTGCCCTTCTCAGCAGTACCAGTGTTTGTCACATTCTGTTGATTGTGAAATGAGTATCCGAAGAGGAAAATCAAGTTCAAATCAGTGCAGTTTCTCAGTCATACCATTGTTTTGCCCCCTGTTGTTATAACAACTGCCTAAAAGTGAGATCTGTGAAACACGAGCTGTTAGAGAAATGGGATCTACTTTTGAGGGGTTTTTAGCATCTTGCTCACTGTCACACCCCCAACACCGGGAGGACAATTGGTGTGCTTCCTCCTGCTCGGCTCAGAGATGCTTCTCTGAAGTTGGTGCCTTTCTGACCCGTAGCAATTTTCTATGAAGGAATTTCCTTTGAACCTGTAATTTAACAGGTCCATGCAGTTGGCAAAAATGATACTGAGATGTCCAGGGAGCTGAGGCAACAATTTTTAGAACAGAAATGAGACCTCAGGAGAGGGGATGCCGAGGCTGAAGGGAGGCATCCTCAGAGGATGCTGGAGCAGCAGCAGCAGCAAACCATCGCTGTGGGAGCCCGAGGCTGCGGGCAGATCACATGAAATGAGAGGGGAAAGCGTCTCCTCCTCCTCTTCATTCAGACAGCCCCGGTCAGGCGAAATGGCTGATTTTGTGTGTGGAATTTAGCCTGAACTGTTTTACTGTGTTTGAAATTAAACAGTGCCTGGAGGGCAGGGCTTGCACATGGGCTTCCCTCTGCCACTGACCAGGGCAGCAGCCTCAGACTTATCTTTTGTACATTTTCCGTTGGATTATTCATTTATAGGAACTCTAACTTTCTTCGTCTTTGCCATGAACATACTCCTAACTACAGGGAATTACACTATTGTTTCTGAAAACTGTTTCCCCTCACACTTTATTGGAAGAATTTGGTTTATAGAAGTGTTTCTGTGAAAACAATTGTTACGCATGCATTAGCGGCTAGGACTCAGCACTGTGCAGTGCAAATGGCAGCAGAAAATACAGTAATAATGCAGTTGTAATAAGAATACTTTGGGGCTTTGACCTACCATCCCAAAATAATTTCACTGTGATGGTAGAAAAAGAAAATTACTCCCAACGTTATACTGAAACGGATTTTTTTCAATATTCCCATTGCTGGAATGATTCCTATTATATCTTGTACCGGAGCAAATCCCATAATTTTTGCTATTAGTTGCTAAGAAACAAATTATAATTGCTGCTTAAATTCTTTACTGTTGTACCCTCTTATTGCCCCGAAGTGCATTCATTTTCTTTTTGGAGATTAAATGATCAATGAAGTAATTCTTTCAAGAACAATTAATAATGAAAACATTTTCAGAAAACCGCCAAAGTATCTGCCTTGCCTTGCGTAAACAAACAAGCGCAACAACAATCACATTGATTGATCAATGAAGCAATGCACTGCTGCTCAGCTGAATGAGGCATTCGGCACACAAATTAAATCATTTCCGCAGTGATTACTAAAGTCTGAGTGTTAAGAAAAGATGATGTGTTTTAAACTTCATGGAAATTAAGGAGACAGAGGGTTTGGGTTGTTTTTTTCCAGAGGTGGACTGCAGCTGGGACGGCAGATGCACGTGGCTGCGCTCATCCCTCAGCAGACCATCTATCGCCTGTGCTCGTCCCCTTTGTGAAGTTGTTTTTTTTTTTTTAGGGATCTTCTGCTTGTAAAGGGCAGAAACTCAGTTTGGCGTATTTTCTTGGCTTGTTCCTTTTGTGGTTCTCTGTGAGAGCACTTGTGAGAAGCCCCTGCCAGGTACGTGGCGTGGGAGTCTTTAGCGTCCTGGATGGGAGCTGCCCCCCTGCACTAAGACGAGGGAAGTAGCCATGCCTGCCGGCACACAGCAGCCCCTGCATGCAGCCACCGTCGCAGGACGTGCGTGCCTCTGCTCCAAGGCTGGTTTTCACCCAGATGTTGAAATACCACACTCAACTATTCCTTGCTCAGGTACATCTTCTGCTTTTTTGGAGCTGAACTTCAAATCTGCAGCTCTTCCCATAAGTTAATTCACTTTTTCGTGGCATTTTCATCAGCATGCTGCCTCCCATGTGTACCGTCACAATTCGCAGGTAACACCCCCAGACAGCAACTGGAGTTTGTTTACACACAAGGCCCATGAATCTACCTTAAATAATTTTATTTTCTTACTTTTTCTTACATCTTCAGGAAGCGGTTTTCTTAACGTGGCCTACTTTCCCATACACAATTTAAAATCTCTTTTGCTGTCTCATTTTTTCCCTTTTGAGCCTTCCAGAGCATCTGCACGTCCAGCCCAGACAGGGGGTTTCATTGTGGTGCACTGGAGCAGCTCTGCAGCAGCAATAAATGACACCATGCTGCAGAGGGTCTGCCTGTGCTTCCTCTGGCTGGCCTTCCTATTTTGGTTTCCAGGGAGACTAAAAAACTCACTATAACATTTTCCAGATATACAGGACACATTTTAAATTCTGGGCCAAATAAATAAATCCGTTTTGGTACAGGTTCTCTGCTAAGAGAAATCTCTTAAATTTTTCGTTCTTCCTAAAGGAACAGTTGTTTTGTAGCTCCTGAAACTCTGCAAATTAAGCATTATTTTGGAGCTTGCACGTGCTCTTCTGCCCGCTGTCAGAGGCCTCGTCTTCCCAGACTTCCGCAATCCCACCAAAGTGGCTGGGTCATGCTAGCCGTCCCTGTTTTCCTCCATGCGCTGTGGTACACATGAAGATGTCAGGTCACAGCTTGTAAGAGTAGGGTGCAAGCTATTTGTGGTGTTTCCTTTTCTGCAAAGTTATAGTGTTACAATTGTCTAGGCCATCAGATAAGATTTGGGCTAATTAGGACAAGTTTGGCTCAAGAGTGTTGTTTCCTGTACGCACGTAGAGTCCCTCATTCCTCCTCCAATGTCCTCTAAAGGAAAAATACCATTCGTACCGGTAAAAGGCCTGATGATCTTATCCAAAATCAGACACTCCTACTGCTGGGCCCCCAGGACCGGCTTTGGTGTGATGCAGGGTGCGTTCTTGACAAGGGAACAAGTAAATTGATTTGATTTTCCTACATGCATGTGTTTCCCAATATTTCTCTCCTTTGCTGAAATCTTAGCTCAGCTGTGCAAAGTGCGGTCGTTAGTGTTAGAGAACCAGCTCCCAACCTCTGCACCTTTGCCACGCAGTCTCCGATGGGCGGAAAACTAGGCTAAGCCTCACGTAAGCTCTTCTTTTGTCTTTTTTTTTTTGTTTTGTTTTTCATGAATAGGACCAAAAGGGAGTATGTAGCAGAGGATAGATCTATAACCTACTTTACTTTCATCTCAGATAGAAGGACTGTTAACTTAGAACAGAAACACAGGATTTACACCTGCTTTGTTTCCACCCAAGGGTTATAAATAAGGTGAATACATTATTACTTAAAGCAGTGGCAGGGCATTTGTAAATAATCAGTGCACCTTCTCTCAAAGCTAGCAAACTTGTGAGCCTTCAGTGTTATTTAGGAAGTGCATTTCTGTTTATATCACGCAGAAGCAGTGCCACTGAGAGCAGGGAGTGTTGCACGGGGAGGTGCTACGTCCCGCTCCAGGCACAGTGTCTGGGGGCTGTGGCCGGGAGCAGCTTGCCGAGCTGCTGCCAGTGCCTCTGGCCATCACACCGCGATGAGCTTGAGATCACCAGTCGGTCGCAGTGCCACGGTTTGTCTTGTGGTTTAGAAATTCAGCGAACAGCAAAGGCACAGACCTGACAGTTTTTTCCTGTCTTTCTCCATATTTATCAGTTTTGTCTTTAATACGTAAAATAACTTTTTTTTTTTTTTTTATATCTAGAGGCTGAATCTTTAAGAACAAAATGCAGTGTAGCTGCTTAAAACAAATGCATAAATGGACCAATTTGGTCCAGGTGTTCCAAAGTCCCGTGATATAAGCTTTCCTTGCAAAAATTTCTGCTGCTATGTGAAACTCTTTCTAGTCTTGAGAAAATTACCTTTGTGCTAAATCATGTCAGGATGCTATGGAAAACTCTTAACTGGACCTGGAAGGAAATAAAAAGAGAGATTTCTTGTTTGCTCTGATGTTCTGAATGAAGCAGTAAGTATTCAGGTTCTGAGCCCAGGTATCTGGGACAATTTCACTTTGAAATGGAGTAGATCTCTCTGCCTTTGAAGGTCTGACCTTAGGCTTGATTAGCGGCTTTGACATCTCACCTGTTAACTTAACACCACACTTCTTTTTATACGCTCTATGTGTAGGTCATAAAGAAAACAGTGCAAAGCTCCCACAGTAAGCTAAGGAGAGAGCAAGACTTTGTCTTTCTTTCCCTATCGCTTTGTGCAAGATCTGATACTGTGCTGTTTATCAGCAAAACTTCCTGTTCTCTCTGTCGCTCCTGAAGCCTTTGCAACTTGCCTGTATTACCAGTAAGGTACTTCCCATTGGTGACCCATTTGGCTGCTTACTAGTAGATTATTAGAGAATCAGTGCACATCATTTGACACCTATTGTGCTCTTTGAAGGCTAAAAGCAAGAATGAAAATGGTAGTATACTGTGAACATTGATGTGTCGGTAGCAGCAGTATTAACCCTCTGAATGCAACTATATTTACGGAATATTTTTCTAAGCATTTTTTCTTCAGTCAAAGCTGAGGATAGGACCAGTTGAATAGCTATGTAGATGATATTAGAGTTTCATTTTGACATAACTTCAGAATATAGCCCAGCTACCTTCATTGAATACAGTCTTACCTCTGCAAGTCACTGGTGTCTGGTTGGCTTGTTCTGATGAGAGCTAGAAGGGTGCATAAATGAGAAGAGGGAAAATAGCAAATTGAAATTATTATTTTCACAATAAATGGAATAGTCTGGAAATGTAGATGCCAATATTAAGCAGTGTCCTCAAGAGTGCAGCGACCCTTCAGGGAGCTCTGTTACTCAGCGAGATTGAACCATACTTTCTTGAAAAGACAAAATGGTCTATGACCAACTGAAAACTCATAAATTTAAAATAAATCTTTCTCTCTTGACTTACGGATAATAATTAGTTCATAACGCTATTTCCTTCA